>JASGXE010008045.1:0-17902 GCA_030068105.1 Sinentomon sp. SZTP_YWyxl
AAGAGAAAAGGCCGGTAGAAAAAGAAAAGGCACCGAATGAACGGTGGCAATTATTTTTTTGTCACAAAGTGGCAATTGCAACGCATTTTAGCACTCGGATTTTGGGAGACAAAATGTCACCGCGATGTTTGATTTTTTTAATGCGATGCATTTACCGCGATTCTGGTTGATGGTATTCCACAATATTTAATACAGAAGCAGTCTAGAATTGCTATCAGGATAGATGTGATATCGATCGAAGTGAAAATTATCATAACGTACCGATAGGTTAAATAAAAAAAACATGTCGGTGTACAGCGTATTTGAATACGGACCGAATAAAAACAAGGCTCTTTCAGCAATGCATGGCCACAGGCCATGTATTGGAAGTCTGGCATGCGCCGCAAAACGCATCACATGGATTCGTGTTGCACGCTTTTGAAAATGTTATTTACATTCACGAGTGTTTTAAAATTCAGTCAAAAGCCCCACATGTGGTCGGCCATATCTAGAAGACCATTTTACGAATAATCTCTTAGATAAAGAAATAAATTAAAAGGACGTGTTCGGGAGCCAATTGAAATGGCTGCATTTTAGGCCTGCATATATTTTGAATGCATTATACAATGCAGATTTTGTACTAGTATAATGAGTGGAAAATACACGTATGTCATATATTTTACGCATAAATGCATGAAACATGCATTTTCCTCTATACATATTTCCTAATATTCGTTGATCCCAAATATCATCTGAAGGTTTGCATTGGTTCTGGACTTTCAAACAAACCCGTGTTTGTGTGGGATCCCGACTCCAAACTGGACACTGCCAAACTTGAAACAATTCAGCGGAGAGCAGCACGTGTGATAACTGGGTCTTTTTCTCGTACAAGTAGTGTTACCAGTTTGTTGAAATGCCTTGGGTTAGACTCCCTCGCGTCAAGACGTAGGGAGCACCGTCTTAAGCTCTTTTCTGACATACTCACCAACAAAATGAATTTTTCTATGCCATCTGGCTATTCCATCAAGCCCATCCAACGTAGAAATGACAATGGTCTTTCCCTAACTTTTCCAAATTATAAAACAAATATCTTACTGAATTCATTTTTTCCCAAAACAATCAGGGATTGGAACAGTCTTAAACCCATGTCCCCATTTGTCTCCAGAGCTCTGAGATCCCTGAGCGTCGCACATTGTCGTTTATGATTCGTGCCTTTTCTCGTGAACGCTTGTTCTTCGTTCTTTTCTTTTTTTAGTAATTTGACTCAGAATTATTTTCGTCGGTCTGCCACCATTTACCACTTGTGGCAGTATTTTGTTAAATAAATAAACAAAAATTCCACTTCCGGCGATGCCAAAATTCCTTGAATATAGAGGAGAAATTTGGAGGTCAGGCTGAATGAAATCCTGGGACCGTCCAATTTCATCATGGCTGATGCCGTTTGACGCCTGACACGACTTTCATGAGGCTTTGCCTGTTTGGGCTGCGTTTTGCCGCGCATATTGCATTGATTCTGAATTCCACCTGTGTTAGTAATGAACTCTTGTGTGCGAATAATTTTGACGTGGCTTGAAATCATGCACTCACCTTACCAAAAGTTTTCGCTGGAGTTCATTTCCAACTCAGGCGCCATTTAGAATCGATGGCAATATACGCCGTAAAACATCATTACACACGTGTAAGGCGTTATGTTATCAAACCCTGTTAAAATTAAATGGCACCAAGGCAAACCTTTAAAATTGCTTGTACCAGGTCTTTTTGTGTAGGTACTCTGGAAAAGCAGTTTAAATAATCTTTTATCATCACAAGCCATAATCTATTTGTAAATTTTGGTGTAAAATTCAACGGTATTTCCTTCCACCGACTCATAGGCCTTCACGCATAGGGCCCATCGGTGTGCCTTTCCAAACTTACCTTTCTGCTTTGACACGCTTCGCAAGTGTTTTGGACAAAGTTGTCCACTTGCTTTGCAAGGGATTCGAAAGAACTTACCATTCCAACGACGTCGCCTCCCCCCCTTCCAAGTTGCTTCTTTTGACTTGCGCGAGGATGAAAAATCAGAGCATCAACCAACGAGCAGGGATTTCAAACAAAAAATGATTGTCTCTCTTTTTAAAATGCTGCAAATGTCTGCAAATGCTAATTAAGCGCACAAAATGTGTCACGTAACGGAATATTACGCCGGCAAATGGAGGGAGTGTCGCTTTACAAAAGGGAAGCTTATTTTTTCCTAACTTTATGTAAGTTATTTTGCTTTATGTTGCGTGTTATTTCTTTATTTCGCGTATAAACCAGGACTGGAAATCAAGATCCAGCCAAGACCGGTGCTCAAGGAAAGAAGAATATGGAAATGTTGATAAGAAGGTCAGTTTTTTACTGGAATATCACCTACGCGAATGCATTCCGTATTATGAGGACTTTCCAACCATGCATGCGAAATTTAACGCTTCGTCAATCCGATTTACGAATACCCGTCAAATTAGTTATTCTACATCAATGCTCCGATTTTTCTAAATTGTGCTCCATTTTTATGTCCCGATCCCAATCTTACAATGCCAAAGTTTTGTTCCATTCATTTTCTGTTATCATCGACTTTCTATGCTCCGAATGTTTCAAATCCAGAATCATCTGAACAATACCATATGCACAGGGAAGCCTCTGATGCCATACCGTATACACTGGCGACCGAGAGGAATAATTGTGGGCAAAGGTTTTCGCAGGACATTTCCCGAATTCTGATAGTCATTTTTTCACGAATGTTGGCTCATTACAGATTTATTTTATAAAAACCTGCGGACACCTCGCAGCTGTGGCAGGTGATGAATTTTTGCTTGCACAGTGCAATTGAGGTGGGTTTCAGCTGGGGTACTGGCATACTCTTGGCAGAGCAACTGCTCTAACACCCACGCCGCTCCAGGCGAAAGCCACAACCGTTCCTATCTGGAACAGGCTCTCTGTCAGTGTCGACGGACAGTGTCCTCAACGGGTGAATTACGACTTTTGGTTCAGTGTTACCAGCCCAGCCTCTGCTTTTGACCTGGAGCTCAGTATGAAGTGTGATGCTGCTCACAGGACCTCCGTCTTAATGTCCCAGCCGAAGGACGAAAGGTCATGCCACAACGACCTTCTTTCTTGCTACGTTGTCCGTACTCGCAAGGCCTCCGAAAGAGATCCGCCGTCACCGGGTATCGAACCAGGGTTCTTCGGATCACGAGGCAGACGTGCAAGCCACAATGTTTTGCCTTCGTTCAGCCAGCAAAAATGTTCATTTTAAAAGTAATTGACGAATCGGAAAAACATTAAAAAGCCCATTGTTGTATATTTTCGCAACACATGATTTATTATTATTTATTTATTATTAAAACAAAATACTGCCACAAGTGGAAAATGGTGGCAGACCGACGAAAATCATTCTGAGTCAAGTTACTAAAAAAAAAAAAAAAAAAAAAAAAAACGAATGAAGAACAAGTGTTCACAAGAAAAGGCACGAATCATAAACGACAATGTGCGACGCCCAGGGATTTCAGAGCACTGGAGACAAATGGGGACATGGGTTTAAGACTGTTCCAGTCTCTGATTGTTTTGGGAAAAAATGAATTCAGCAAGATATTTGTTTTACAATTTGGAAAAGTTAGGGAAAGACCATTGTCATTTCTACGTTGGATGGGCTTGATAGAATAGCCAGATGGCATAGAAAAATTCATTTTGTTAGTGAGTATGTCAGAAAAGAGCTTGAGACGGTGCTCCCTACGTCTTGACGCAAGGGAACCCAACTCAAGGCATTTCAGCAAACTGGTAACACTACTTGTACGAGAAAAAGACCCAGTTATCACACGTGCTGCTCTTCGCTGAATTGTTTCAAGTTTGGCAGTGTCGAGTTTGGACTCAGGATCCCACACAGCGCAGGCGTACTCAAGCACAGGTAACACAATTGTCTTGAATGCTTTTAGTTTCGCTTCTTGGGAGGAAAATCTCATGTTTCGATTAATATAAGCAAGAGTTTTTCTGGCCTTGTTACACGTAAAAGAAATGTGATTTCTCCACGTCAAATTGTGGCTAAGGATAACACCAAGATACTTAAAGCTCTCTACGCTTTCGAGGAACTGATCGTTTATTTTGTATACTGTTTGCCCAGGGTTCAGGGATCTGGTTGTTCTAGCAAAAACCATAGACTTTGTTTTCGTAATGTTGATCTGCATACCCCAGGCGTCGCACCACTGGGAAACGCGGTCGAGATCAGACTGCAAATGCTGAGAATCCTGGGGGCAACATACAGCTCGATAAATGACAATGTCATCGGCAAACAAAGATCTGGAGTTTCCAAACATGATCTGGAGTTTCCAAACGAAAACGGCTGATGTGAACACGAATAGAGTTAGGCTTCCGTATATCGAACTGATGCCATATGCGTGTTTATGCTCGTCTGCAAAACACTACTTCTAATAATTTTTTGCGGGGCAAAATCACAGGAAGTTACTAATGATGGAAAAAATGGACAATTGGCACGTGAATGGGCTGCTGTAGAAAAATGCTCCATTCAGCCATAGCTTTGAAGGATACAAGATTATCGTTTTCTGTAACATTTTTCATCTCTACGGAGGTATGGGAGTTCCTCAGCATAGTGCATGCCTATACAGCCGCATTTAGACGACAGATATTTGCGATTTTCAAATTTTTTGTTTCGTTTGATTGGTATTTCGAGTTGGTTGCGATCAGCAAGTAATTATATTGTTCGTGATATGGGAATAATCGTTATGACATGCGAGGGGAATAATAGCTTTTGTGAAATCCAGCTCAGGCAATAATTTGTCCCTGAAGCATACCTTATTTCTAATTATTGTACGAGTCTAAAAAGGTAACATTATGTTCTCATGTCGGATCAAATTGGCCGGATCAAAAGATATGTAGGTACAATATCTCAATGGTAACTATACACGTGTGGAATTGAATCTGCACAGTTAACCTCACAAGTCAAATACTCTCTTGCTGGTGATGCAAAAAGGTGACGCAGAATTTCCTTTTCTCATGGCGGTGATCATAAATCATAACAAGTCCACTCTTAGTTGATGACCTCGGTGTCAAGGTCATGGGCCACATACGATGCCTATAGTCATGCGTTAACAACCCAACGACAGTACTGCCACTCAGCTTCGACGCTATAGTCAATTCAGTGGCTATAGATTTGTGAAAGTTTCATTTCTATGCGCACAATACTGTTCGTTTTTTATTTTGGGGGATGGATGCACATCCAGAGGTTGAATGGGCATGAAGAAGTTGATGCGGTGAGTAATGGCAATAAATTGGGAATAACTCTACTCCCTACATCGCCAGGCACTTCTGAATAAGATACACCTATAAGACCTTTTGCGGGGTGAAAGACCTTTTGCGACCTTTGAAGACCTTTTGCGCTCGACCTTTGACCTTTTGCGACCTTGAAAGACCTTTTGCGCTCGCGATATTTCCTTGACAAGTTTGATGACAATGTGCAAAGCATTTCTGGGCTGCTGCGGTGTGTTAATGAATGCCCCTATTTTACAGGTGTGAAAACGATTATCTCTTGTGAATTCTGAAAAAACATCGAAAATCCAATTAAACGGAATGCTCTTTGACAGAAGATGTACGGAGCTCATCAAAAGTCCTTGAGAACATAAGGGACATTTTAAAGTACTTGTTAACAAAGGGGCCATCTAATATCAACAGAGCTTGGTGCAACTTCACGCCTCACACGAGTGTAATGATGTTTTTCGGCGCATGCTGTCATTGATTCTAAATGGCGCCTGAGTTTATAATGAACGCCCATGTTCTAAGACTTTTGATAAGAGTGTTTTTAACGCCATGTATGGAATCTGGCTTGACTTTAGTTATCGCAGGTCTGTAGGTCTATTGGTCTATAACCGTAGAGTAATGCGTGAAACCGATAACGTGGAAGGGGTAAAAATGCTTTTCCAGAACAACTGACTTCAATGATTGTATAATTTGATTTCTATTTCAGGCGTAGACACATCATTGATCTCGAAGAGTAAGTGTTGTTTCAATAGAAACGTCCTTTAAGGGAGAATTTGTAAGTGTGTTAATTATGGTGCTGCTGAAAAGTATCCACGTTTTTCATGATGCATCGGTACCTATTGAAAGTTTTGATGCTGTTGCCTCAGTGATTAGAAATAAAAATTCCACAGATTGCGCATGAGTAACGACTGAATGAGAAAAGGTCATAACACTTCGGCACAACCACACTTATCAAAGCAAAACATTTTCGAGTAGGTAGATACCTTTGCGATTTGTCAGCAATGGATTAGATTGGAGGAGGAAAGAAAAAAGTGAAAAGGTTTGTTAATATACGAGAGGTAGTTTAGTTCAGCCTTTCGCCGCAGCACCCGCTGTCATCGTAATGCGTGGCGCCTTCAGCTCTGTTTTAGCCTATTCATTCAGCCTGGCCACAGCTTACCTTCAGCCTTCCTTCAGCCTTTCCTTCAGCCTTCCTTCAGCCTTTCTTCAGCCTTCCTTCAGCCTTTCTTCAGCCTTTCTTCAGCCTTTCTTCAGCCTTCCTTCAGCCTTTCTTCAGCCTTTCTTCGCCTTTCTTCAGCCTTCCTTCAGCCTTTCTTCAGCCTTCCTTCAGCCTTTCTTCAGCCTTTCTTCAGCTTTGCCTCAGCCTTCCTTCAGCCTTCCTTCAGCCTTTCTTCAGCCTTTCTTCAGCCTTCCTTCAGCCTTTCTTCAGCCTTCCTTCAGCCTTCCTTCAGCCTTTCTTCAGCCTTTCTTCAGCCTTTCTTCAGCCTTTCTTCAGCCTTCCTTCAGCCTTCCTTCAGCCTTTCTTCAGCCTTCCTTCAGCCTTCTTCATTCAGCCTTTCCTTCAGCCTTTCCTTCAGCCTTTCTTCAGCCTTTCCTCAGCTTTCCTCAGCCTTCCTTCAGCCTTCCTTCAGCCTTTCTTCAGCCTTCTTCAGCCTTCCTTCAGCCTTTCTTCAGCCTTCCTTCAGCCTTCCTTCAGCCTTTCTTCAGCCTTCCTTCAGCCTTCCTTCAGCCTTTCTTCAGCCTTTCTTCAGCCTGCCTTCAGCCTTCCCTCAGCCTTCTTCCTTCCTTCAGCCTTCCTTCAGCCTTTCTTCAGCCTTTCTTCAGCCTGCCTTCAGCCTTCCCTCAGCCTGCCTTCAGCCTGCCTTCAGCCTGGCCATTACAGCAACTTTGGAAATTGGTGTCAACTCACCTCCTTTAAAGGGGAGGTCCGTTTTCTTGGCTTACTGTCGACACACTTTCAATTCCGTCTGACAGTTTGAACTCATCACATCACTCCCGAACGGCACATGATTTTTCCCAGAATCATCGAACTCCGTCCAGCCAGCGTGAAAGGATGTCAAAATGAACCGGTAGAACAGATATAGGTACTCGTTGAATGATTGGATTGCTGTGCATAGATATGGAAAAAATACGAATAAAACGCCTGCAGATATTGAGTCAAATTTTGTTCGGAAACAATATTCCAGGCCAGTCCAATAACAAGGAGGATTAGAGCGAAAAACTTTCCTTATAATTCAAATGGGAAAACCGAGATAAGAACGAGGCAAACAAGGATGGACGCAATCTCATTTAATTGGTACTTTTGGAAAAATGAATTCACTCCATCTTTGATGTAACTTAATCGCCTTCCAAGCTGAATGACGGGACCAGTCGCATTGTTATAGCCCGGCGATCACACCAGAGACCTAAATCGAAGCATCAATGGAACTTCAAACTTAACACAATCACACATGCACAGGTTCATGACCTTACTGAAACCGGTGAATGCGAATTACAAATACCTATCCGTATTGACAAGTGGAGTGAACTAATGGATGAAAACGAATTGCAGCCAGATAGGGTTTTCTAGAAATCAATTACATTCTAAAAATCGGCAGTATATTACAAAATCGTATGCGGTTTTTCCCAAGTTTACAGGATAAAGCAAAAATTGGGTTAAAATAGCAAAACACACCACACTGTTGTATGATCAAGTCGGAACCCCAAAAGTGCACAACTCCTAAACAAATGAATACTGCGAGATACAATAATTATTGTTAAACATGTGGCATTCTATCCATTTTGCTGACACGATATTTCTGTAGTTATTGCAATATATGTTACCGACGAGTTAACGTTCGTGTCATGTCAAAGAAATGCGCTGCAAACAGATGAACCAAAAGCCACCAAGCCAAGCTGTGCAATCCTCGATTTCACTGGATACGAATAAATACCAATTTGAATGCGGAGGGTTGTGTTGAGAGCAATTAATACTTTAATAATTCAATTCAATTAATTCAATTTCTTCAATCATATACATTAATCCAAATTCAAATTCAAATTCTTCATTGATTCAATTTTGCATTGATTCGTTCACCTAAAATTAATTAGTCAATTGACTTCAACACAGATCACAAGAGGGATCATTCCCCCAGATTCGAAGGGTTCATTTTTTTTAAATTCTTTTATTGGCGACAGCAAACTCCCGGTTTGAAGTGCATGGGAAAATACAGAAACCATGCACAACATGCATGGTTTCTGTCCATGTGAAGCCACAAACATACTTGCAAAATATTTAACCCACAATCGGATCGCAACATCAGATCTACTAATTGCTTTTGCAAATTGCAGCCTTCACTGAACACTTGAATGAAGGATTGTGCACGCAATCTCATTTTGTGCAGATATCGCATTATAGTTTGCTGCCCAAAACTATATGCGTAGGTGTCGGAACAACAGCCAGCCTCAATAATGGGTGCCTCATCTTTTTGGAAGAGGAAAGAAAAGCGCTTAAAAGATATGTATTTTTTGAACGAGTCCGTTGTTACGAATTGATTATAAATTCTATAATGTATTGTGTATAACGGAAAATTTAATCGCAGCAGCAATGTCGGCTCAGTTGCGTTCGGTGTCATTTTACTGGTTAAGTTACGTTTCCTGCAGTGCTTTTTCCTTGCAGCGTTTTCTCACTACCATGGAAGAAAAACACTGCAAGGAAAAAACACTGCAGGAAGCGTAACCTTTCCAGTAAAATGACAGCGAACGCAATTGAGCCGCCATTGCTGCTGTGATTGAATTTTCCGTTACACAATTTAATGATTACCTGCAGGTTGGATAAATCGAAGAAACCAGTTCCACTTCCAGTGCCCCCAAGGACAATGGAGTAAGAAATATTTCTGAAACATTTCACAATTTCTTATTCATGAAAAATAGCAAATTGTAAAATTGCACATGATACAGGTTGTCTCAATGTACGGACGTCGCAGAAAGTTGGATAGTGATTCACTTGAATGCCCTGAAGTGGGTTCAACGAAAGTATTTCTGCTGTTGGATTCGCGATCACCTTCCAAACAGCTCATGAAAAGTCTAAACTCACTCAGATCACCTTTCACAGACTTGTTGGAACGGGAAAATTCTGTACACAAAAAAGTAAAGGGCGTTCAGTGAAAAAGGAAACGATAAAGACTGCTAGCAAGTGGCAGTGTCCGCAGTGAAGAGACGAATCGAACACCTGCGGTGCGGTTGGACTCCTCCAATCTGCAAGCAATATCTGGGGAGTTTTCACAAAAGTTGTCGCGTTCCGTCTGTGTGTGCATGACTGTCAATAATAAACATCGATTGTAACTTTGGCAAATGCAGTCGCAACAGGGTGGACCGGTGGTTCTGCCTGGACACACGATGAGGGCGCTAAATTGGGAATTGAGAGGGGCAAAAATGCATGCGCTGCTCCTTGCATTTGGAAAAACTTGGAGGGCGGTGCACCCATACAGGCCTGGTCCTGTCCAGGTAGTGTCTGATGATAACAGCAGCTACTGTTCGACATGGACACAAACACTTGCCAGCATGAAGCAGCATTGGTCGTCAGAAAGAATCGTCTGACAGTGGAGCAACACGTGAATCTTGTGAAATGGGTGTATGATTCTTTCTTACAGAGTGAAATGCACAGTGCTGCGCACTAAAAGTCAACATTTCAACGGTTTGCGACGTTTCTGTAGAAACGAACAAATCTGTCCAGAAAACTGTCATGGCCTGAAGTTGTGCACAAGAAGAATTATGGCTGCTGAACCATACCTAATTGCAGGCAGCGAAATCCGAACACCCTGTCGTAAAGATGCAGGCACTTGCTCGTTCGACTTTTGCCATTCCCGATGAAAACAACAAAAACACAATTTGTTTCTTTCGCGCTGAAAAAGATTGAAAAAAAATATCCTGAGAGACGCGTTCGTTGGCGACCGTCCCCGACGTCAGCCTCACCTATAAAAATAGGCGCGATTATCGTTTCCTTTTTCGCCGAACACCCTTTTCCTTTTCGACCAATACGATTACTTCAACTCGAACACAGCTCATCTTTCCGTTTGTTCCTCGATTTGATTTTATGTGTCCGAATATTTGGCTCTAGAGCATGCGTTTCTCATAGCCACATTTGGCCAAATTGCAGGGCCAAATGGACCCAGCATGTTCAAAAATCTCCTCCGAAAAAATGGAAGCCACCTCCCTGTGTTAGCCTTAGCGCTATTGTCTTCTTCGAAACAGAATGATAAGCCGGAAAATTTTGCCTTGCCTTGCTGAGAGACGAAATCTATTTTTTATTGTCTGGTTTCAATTGCATCATGCAGATATTATTTTGTCGTCACTGTTGCATTTCACCTGTATTTCACATGTGTTTCATCTGTATTTCATTCATTTATTATTCACATTCATTTCACCTGCGTATGGTATATCATTCTGACTTTTTTTTAATTGTCTTTTCTTTGCAGGAAACGTCAAGCTGACAACAATGGACAGTTAGTGGACTTGTTCTTGATTTGATAGATTGCCTTTACGCCACCCCCTGTGCACTTATGCGAACCTATTCCTGCTCTATAGCTTGTTTCAATAATTGGGCCTATACTTGTTCTGAATGAGGTTGCATGATGTACCCACTTTTGTTCAGCAGGTTTTAGGTTTTTGTGATTTTAAACACAAAAGATCAAACGTGTACCTTTTTGAATTTCTGACGATCAGAAAGCACATATGATAAACATGTATGATAAGCATTTCAAACATGTATGTGTGAATGTGATTGTGGAGGATTAAAAAGATTAAATGTCATGTTGACACCATTGGTTTATACATGCATTTGGAACTTTACATCGAAAATATTACGTTTGTAACTTTCATTTGGAAATTTATTTTTGGAACATGAAAATTAACGAACGTAAACAATAGCATATGGCAACAGGCAGTGGCGGATCCTTCCTCCAGCGAGGGGAGCAGCGTGCAGTGAATAGGCGTGACTCCGCAGATATGGGGTCTGCGTCATATTCCCATCGGGGTTAAGACCAGTGATCTACATGTATGTGTAAGTGGATGCTTATCATAACAGGCGACAATGCGTGCCGCCGAACTCCTGCTCTGGGAGACATCAGTATGGCAGAAAGAGCGTCTGTTGCCTGTCAGGCGCGGCCGCTGGCTTCTCACTGCTCAGTCGTTTCCCAGGTGGTAAGTGGTAATTGAAGGGGACGCGTAAAATCTTCCAAACGGACAATCTTCCAAAGGGACAAACTTCCAAAAAATAAGTTTTGGACGTTTGTCCGTTTGGAAGTTTGTCCGGTTCGGCGTTTCTTCGTTTGGAAATATGTCCGTTTGGAGGTTTGTCCGTTTGGAAGTTTGTCCGGTTCCGTGTTTCTTCGTTTGGAAGAATGTCCGTTTGGAGAAATGTCCGTTTGGAAGTTTGTCCGGATCGGTGTTTCGTCTCTTATGCTTGGAGAATCAGAATCAACAGGGTGACTTGTAACAACTAAATTACACAAAATTACAATAACAACGAAACGAACAACAACGAAGAAAGCACAAAACAGTATTTGGTATTTGATTTGATATTTATTTCGTGTTTCGCTCACATTTTGTGGAAGAAACCCAAAATGGGGATATGATAAAACATGAAACAGGCCAAAACAAGCCAAAACAGGCCAAAACAGACCACAACGAGCCAAAACAGGCAAAAAAACAATAAAGCAGGCCAAAAAGGCCACAACAGGCCACAGCAGGGGCACAGCGGGGCAAAAAGGGCACTGCAGATCACAACAGACCAATGACACAAAACAGGCCACAACAGCGCACGAATAGGCAACCAGGGCCATCTTTTGGGGTACGGGGGCCCTGGGGCTTTGCCATGAAATGGGCCCCGAAGGGAAAATTTGAACACCTGGAAATGTGCATTTCTTGACGATTTCCATTCAACAAAACTGCCCAAGTGCAGACTTCGAAAATTAAAGTTTGGCCAATCAAAGATAAAACGGAAAAAATTAACATTCAAAAAATTGACATCCAAAATCAAATGTCTTGACAACAAAATTGAAAATGCGCACAAAGAAGGCAAAATCACAAATTTTCAAAATGGTCTCGACATTCACATCGAAAATAATCAAAGATGTCGTTGAAATCAATGTCATCCAAATTGTGTCCATGATTGTCAACAGACCCAAGCCACACATTCTGTCCTGTTTTGTGGTCGTCCGAAGTTTACTTCACTCGCAACAGAGTTCGAGAATCTCTGGAAAATGCGCCATCAAATTTCTGCGTTTGGAAATTTCCAATGGGTAAAGGGGTCAGAGAATATTGCCTTCAGCCTTGCAGTCTCCTGTGCATTCAAAATTGCAAGGCTTTGTTTGCGAGATTTCAAAAAAGGTGAAAAATTGCGAGGATTAAAAAAGCCCTGGAAACCACCCTCCAAGCGGCCCACGGTTTTTTGCGCGAGAAAAAGTCACCAAAACAGTGGCCTCAGAATCTCCTCCATAGGGTCCATTTCCCTTTATTTGCAATTTCAATCGGATCGGCGTTGAAATTATAATGCGGTTGGTGGGCTCAATCATGGGACCACGCTGGAGGTAGAGGTACCTTTCACTTGACCTCGTTTATTATACTGCCCCTTTCGTGTTCCAAAATTAGGTATGATTCCAAACTGTCGAAATGGGGCTGTGATTATGGGCTGCTCTCAATGATTTACTGCAGATCCGCCCTGGATCAAGTTGGGAGTGGTCAGTGGTGAAAGTCAAGCAAGATGCTACGAATAAGATATAATCTCCAAATCAAAATGAAAATAAAGAACATACCTAGTGCTGAACACATGGAAATTTGTCAAAAATGATGAAATTTCCAATATTTAAAAAACATTGTGGGCCCTTCGGGGCCCCTTTGTATGCTGGGCCCTGGGGCGTTCGCCCCCCTACGCCCCGTGGTAAAGGTGGCCCTGTAGGCAACACAACATACCACTCCATAGGGCCACGCCACAAACGGAGCAAAAAAGGCACATCAGGATCACAAGTCACAACGGGGCAAAACAAGGCAAAAAAGGCCACACACAACGCCACAACGGAGCAAAAAAGGCCACGCCACAACGGAGCAAAAAGGGCCACGCCACAACGGAGCAAAAAAAGGCACATCAGTGCTACAACGGGGCAAAACAAGGCTAAAACAGGCCACAACAAGGCCACGGGTGGTTTTTTGCAGCAAGTTTGGGTGGTTGTTGGTTTCACCAGTTTCCGTTTTGCTTTGTGGCCCAATTATTTTCAGTCTATCATTCACCACCACCCAGGACCACCAAACTCAAGCCAATTGAAGATGCTCATTTCATCGAATCCCACTTGTCAGCATCTCGTTAGGTCGGAAACTGCACCGAGGGCATGCCTAGCGTGATTCGGGCTGCTACACGCCACCACCCTTGAGCGCCGAACTCAAGCCAATTGAAGATGCTCATTTCATCGAATCCCACTTGTCAGCATCTCGTTTGGACGAAAACAGCACCGAGGGCCTGCCGAGCATGGTCCGGGCCGCGTTTTTACAAACCCTGCCGCGACTTTGGATGGCCGAGTATATGTTTTCTGTAAGAATGCTCGATTGGGGCCCTTCACTCGCATGAAAAAGATATTTGTCTTTTCTCACCTAAAGCTATCTGAACCTGACCTAACCCAGTCCCCTCTCGGAAAAAAACAATGCTCGCTTGGGGCCTCGGCCTGCCATCTAAAGTCGCGGCAAGGTTTGTTTACTGGCGTCCGGGCCGCAACACGCCATCACCCTTGAGCACCCTTCACAACCGAATATCGGAGATACTCATTTCGTCATTTCCCACTTCGACCTGGCCCGTTAGGCCGAAAACAGAAGTGCAAAAAACAGAACTGAAAAAGCAGAACATCGACAAACTCAAAATGCACACGCGCTCTTGTCAGCGTTGCAATGCCACTGAAACGTTTGCTCATTCATTGCTCAGAAAATTGCCCATTGCTCAGTTCATTTCGACATGGATGAAAGTTTGCAATTGCACACATTTGTTCTTCTCCCCGTCCCTGGTCAGGAGAATCAGCAAGAAAGTATCTATATTTAGAAAAAAAACTATAAAAGTCTGCCAGTTGTTTCGCGGCACCATGTACTGCCAACAGAAATGGTGCTTGTGCATTTTGGAAGAATGTCCGTTTGGAGAAATGTCCGTTTGGAAGTTTGTCCGGTTCGGTGCAACACTTTTGGAAGAATGTCCGTTTGGAAGAATGTCCGTTTGGAAGTTTGTCCATCGCCCCGTAATTGAAAACGTATGGAAAGAAAAATATGCACGTCCAAATACGTGATGCAGGTACCATTTAACCATATACCAGATTATGAGAAAGAAAGGGGAGAAAAAGAGAAAAATGATACTTACGTGAGGGTGTATCATGCATTGCGTGTCGTCAAAGAAGCTGAAACGTCATTACAAAAAAATCATGTATCGCAATCCAGAGATTAACAAATTCTGCATACCCTGACAATAACGCTCCCAAGATGGAGAATATTGGCCTGGAAAGGAGAGTTGAGATTGGCACACACAGCATACGCCTCTGGTTATGGCGTACGGATGACACGAAGGTGGATCTACACGAATACATACGTTTGTACGGATGATAGACCCATCGCTTATTCAATTTGCCAAGAAGAGGCTCAAACCCATCTTACAACTCCTCATGTTTTTCTGTTTCATTTCCATTAATTAATGTAGGCCAGGGCAACCATCAGGACAGAACGGACAAAATGGACCACAAGGAGGACCCGGAGGACCAGGTGGACACGGTGGACCACCACCACCCCCTCCACCTCCTCCTCAAGGAGGACCAGGTGGACCAGGTGGACCAGGTGGACCAGGTGGGGGCAAGGTGGACCACCTCCTCAAGGAGCACCGCAGCAGCAAGGACGATAGAATACTCTGACCACTCTGGACCGATTAATGGCCGAAGTGAAAACTCCAAATAAATCACTCACAAACAAGGCGGGGTTGAATAACAATTGTTGATGCCGGATAGAGCTGATGATTTAATTGATCCTGGAATGATTATAATTTTTTACCCTTACGCCACCCCAGAATAATGACATTTATTTGTCGAAAATTGCAGCAGAAAAATTTTGCCAAAATCATATCGTAATGATTGTTACCATCACTCACTCGCAGGTACGTATTATAAAATTTTGAAAAAAAAATCGCAGGGTTAACTTAATTTTGGGGGCAAGCAGCTGAGACAAGATCATTGAATTTACGAAATTCATTTGGCTTTAAAATGAAAATATCTTTGTGTTATCATTATTTTAATTACAAGGCGGATATTGAAATCAGAGTCTTGTTTTTTCTCATTGGTACACAGAGAAAAATGATTTGTTGTGGCAACACAAAAACGAGTTGTGGCAACTCATTTTTATGTTGCCACAACAAATCATTTTTCTCTGTGTTCGACCAAGACACACCTTGATTGAATCCTATAAAGGTGTGTCTTGGTTCGACCTGTCCTCACTTCCGATTGGGGGTGAGTATTTTTGGTATGAAACTGTTTGAAATCCGGCAGGCTAGTTATATGCTTTCTCTACGACGTCAAGTTAAAAAAAAAACAATTCTTTCGCCCAATGTGCTCGCGTTTTCAGCGATGGAAGTTCGCACAACCACTGCATCAGTCCACGAGAAGCGAGCGAGCTTCAAGCGCATCGCAACCAACGGTGGACAACGACGCACCTAGTGCAGATGGCATCAGTCGAAAAAAGCCGCGCGGTAGACGGAAAATCACACATCCACAATATGCAGACAAAACACCACTTCAGAACTTTCACACAATACGAGTTGTCAAAACAAGAATGGGTGACTCAAACACAAGATTCGTCAACCAACACTGAAGTAACACCAACCAGAATACTAAACAAGAGTAAACAAAATACGAATAGTAGTCACCAGACCACCACAGAAATACCCAAGTAAAACATTCAAAACCGTCCGCCCTCTCTTGTTATGAGGGACTAAAGGCGTATAAGAGTGGCGTTTTGTAGTGATGCTTTTCCATAGATGGAAATCTCTCTTTTCTATCGAAGAGTTGCATGTTGTTTATCGAAGTGTTATTTTATCGAAGTGTTTCATATTGCATAGTGTTTCGTGTTGCATATTGTTTTGCCATTGTAGGTAAAGGCATTCAATTGTATCAGGAAGAAACCCCGAGAAAAATCAATTAAATTCAACACGCACACAACCTCCGGGTTTCTGTTTGGAGGTGTTTTCTCTGGGATGCCCTTATTTCCCTGATGAGAGCGGGAGCGTTCTTCTTCTTTCTTCTTTCTTCTTTCTTTATTGCGCTCACAGCTCCCCCGTGAGAAGGAGACATGATCCCCCAAGTTCCTCGTGAAACGGCTAAGCTGTCCGGGGGATTGCGGGTACATGCGCAGAAGTTCATGCAGCGCCAGAAAACTGTAGAAAAAAGAGTAAAGAGCACGGAGGCAGCGGTTCCACTGGCACATAGCTTCCGTACCGAGAAAAAGAGTAGAAGAATTATTTAGAGAGTTGAACAGAGATAGAAGGATGAAGAAGGAGGGCCGAGGGAGAAGAGGAAGATGGGGTCGAGGTAAAGAAACAGAGACAAAGAAAGACAGTGATAGAGATCGATAGAAAGAGTGTAAAAGTAGGAGAAAGAGTATTAGAGTGTGACAGTCGGTCCCCCGGGTGCTGGTCATGTGTGCCATGGAGGGTGATTACTGGATCTGGCATGGTCCCCAGCCCCAGGGCTGTTTGATGTTCGATCTCCCCACCCCCGCAACTTTGGGGCCCTCTCATTTCCAGCTGATACTACCCCCTGGGGCATGAAAGATGGGGTTTTATTTATTTATTTACTACACAAAACTGCCACAAATTGTGCTGGTGGCAGGACGACGAACAGTGTTCTGAGTCAAAATGGATACAATTACAATTCAGTTAGGCTACATGGCATCAGGAATCGTTTTAAAGTTAGAAATGGACATTTTGTAAATTATGGAAGCCGTGGTGCGACGCCAAGGACGTATGCGGTTTTTGACAGTATTGGGGAAGCAACAGTTAGACTATTCCAGTCTCTAATTGTTCTCGGAAAGAAGGAATTGAAAAGGATATTGGATCTGCATAGTGGGTAGCTAAAGGAGAGACCATTGTCTGTCCGGCGTTGAATTGGCTTAATTAAATATTGGGTGGGCAGGGAGAAATTTAAGGATTGGGTGGCAATGTCAGAGAAGACTTTGAGCCTGCGCTCTCTACGCCTGGCCGACAATGATTCTAGGCTAAGTTTTTGCATCAAATCCGAAACGCTAACATCGCGTCCAAAATTGCCAGTTATAATACGGGTAGCCCTTCTTTGGATCATTTCTAGTCTGGAGATATCAGACGTGCACACGGGGTCCCAAACTACCCCCGCATACTCAATCACTGGGAGAATAAGTGCTTTATAGGCCTTGAGCTTGGACGCTTGAGATGAAAATCTCATGTTCCTGAAAACAAATGCAAGGGTTTTTCCGGCCTTCCCACAAAGATAATCAATGTGGTACTTCCATGAAAGGTTGTAACTAATGATTACACCAAGGTACTTGAACTGTGCAACATTCTCAATGGGATGGTTGTTTATAAAATAGTCTGCTGCATTAACTGGTTGGGATAGAG
>JASGXE010008046.1:0-17566 GCA_030068105.1 Sinentomon sp. SZTP_YWyxl
TTTCGGGAGGCAAGGGGAGGAGCCGAGAAAGGATTCGCAATTCTTGCACCTGTGAAAGTGGCTATGAAAGTCTATAGCACAAATGGGATCTCGAAGGAGTTAAGTTCTTTGTGATTCTGGAGAAGAAGCGAAAGAAATGTCTTGTCACTTTATTCAGTGGCGGTTGCGTCTGTGTCGTGATCTGATAGGACCTGGGTTCGATCCACGATCGCGCCGGATTTTTTCAGTCGTTATTAGCAAGGACCATGTGGCAAAAAAAGGTTGCCGTGGCGTGTCCTGTCGTTCTTCGGATGGGACGTCAAGAAAGAGGTCCCGTGTGAAGCATCACACTGCTGTCCACGTTGAAGAAACCACACCTCCAGGCCCAAGACAGAGGTTTGGCAGGTTGCACTGCGGAGAATTCACACACCATAGGGTACACGTCTCCGCTCTGCAAAGCATGCCTCTCTTCTGTGAATCCTGCGGGTTGGCATACCCATACCGTAAAACTGATATGAGTCGTTTTTGCTTAATGCAGAGCAGAGTTGGGCAACGATTATGGGGCATTGTTCTCCTTGCGAGCCCAAGTTGTGCAAAACATTCTGTCGTGCCATCCGGCCGCATGGCAGTCAGCTCTTCATGGCAAATTGTGAACCTGATGATGATAAAGATGTATGGATTGAACCGTGTGATTGGCACTCGATGTGAGTTGAGTCAACGCACCGCACAGCACCGATGCGGGAGAATTTGTATTTATTTGTATTTCATGAAAAAACAACAACAAGGAATTGGTTGCTGTGGTGAATGCATGAAGCAGTAGTCATCGAGGAATAAGAACTGAGAATCAAATCAAAATTTTTAAAAACTAATTACACTTAACTAATACAGAACACATTGGTGCGACAGGGTTCAGCTGAATCCAAGAGGAATCAACAGCACGGCAGGAAAAAGAGTAAAATTAGATCTCACGCCCTGGAACTGCGGCTGGCGATAAGGAGCGAGTCACGCGGCTGACCATTCCAGCTTTTTATAGCCTGCGGAAAAAACGAAATCAGATAAACATTTCTCCTTGCAAATGGGATGCAAAACCTTTTACCATTGTCTGTACGCCTCTGGTCAGCTTTCATTGAATAGCATAGGAAGGCATGGGAAAGCCAACTTTCCCAATTACAATATCATGAAACAAATGAAGGCAATGAGCGCGACGCCTGCTAGCAAGAGATGAAAGATCAAGATTGGAGAGAAGAGCAGATACGCTCGCAAAGCGATCATAGGTGCCTGTGATAACTCTTGCAGCACGACGCTGTACACTCTCAAGCAACTGAATATCGGAAACCTTTGAGGGGTTCCACACCGCACAAGCATATTCGAGAATAGGCAGGACCATGGTCACATAGGCCTGCCTTTTTTGGTTTATTGTAGCTCCGGAAAGATTACGCATAATGTATGCTACCGTTACAGATACCTTTTTCACTACCTCATTCACGTGCGGAGACCAACTAAGATCATTTGTGAACAAAACACCCAGATACTTAAATTTGGTAATAATTTCCAACGGTGTGTTTCCGACAGAATATTGGAAAGGCATGGCTCGATTGCCAAACAAAAGGACCTTAGACTTACTTATACGTTGATTCTCATATCCCGCACCTGTCGCACCAACTATTTGTAACAGTTGGATCATCCACCAGCCTGACACATTCTCCCTGATCGCGGATTGGGTGATAAACTACGACATCGTCAGCAAGCATAGGGGCCTATACGAATTGAACTGCTGACATTATTGGCGATGTCATTTATGTAGATTGAAAAAAGGAGTGGCCCTATGACGCTACCTTGAGAAAAAAGTAGATGTACCCTTGGGCCCCCGCCAATCAGGCGCCAGTATTTTGGCACCTAGCCCCGCCCTTTTTAGCGCCAGCTCTTCGGCCCCCGATGTACAGGACGCTCCAGGAATAAGTGGTGCTTTCTTGCGAACTGTTAGGTGATTTCTTTTTTTGGGTATCCGGGGAGCGCGCCCAGCCGCCACCGCCACCGCCCTTCCGCGCCAAAGCCGTGTGACGCAATGCGAGAGCAATCAATTGCGCAATCGACGCGAGCTTCGGCATTCAGGACAATCCTTCAGCCTGCGTTGTCAGCCATGTTGGCTGTCCGCGCCGCCGGGTTTGACCAGTGTCCGCGAGAAACCAACGCCGTGAAACCGCATGGATCGCGACAACACATTTGAACCGCAGGACTCGAGAATGTTCAGATTCAAAACGGCGAATGCTTGCCCAAAGAACTTTTCTTGCGAATGCGACCAGGAAGCTGCGAATCTGCGGACGTCCTGTACTTAAATTTTTAGTTATTCGCAAACAACGCATTCCCTTCGATTCCGTCCGAATGGATGAACGAACACACCGTCTGCGTGCGAACTGACACTGCAGACCTGCTGACAAGAGGTGGGGAGGAATCTCCTCATGCCCCAACCCCATATCTGCAGGGAAAAGAAAGCTGTGTCAAATGCCAATGCAGACCACTGCTTTGAAATGCACAACAGGATCCGTTCTGCACATCTATATTGCCATCACCCGTCGGTCCCTGACATGTCACACCTCGCTGTGCCCTCCTCAGTGTCCCGGGAGGCAAATGAACTCTGTGGTGAACCTCTGACTATCAAGCATAGGTAGACTGCAGCGATGATCCGCTGAGACATTCAAAACGGTGCATGTGTCAACTTTGGGCGGTGAATCCCGCATCTCCTCTGGCAGCAGATGGACAAGGAGGATTGCATGTCTGGAATTGATCTGCCGAAGGTACAGAGCTGAAATCAATTCTGTTCCTGCAGGGATTTTGAGTGGATTGTTGTTTTGATGTTTTAAGTGGGGAGGCATCTTCAAGGCCGCGTGGGAGATCGAAAGGGCAGCTTGGCAAGGTGGATGTACAAATGCAAAAACGAGATCTTTGAAGTTGCTTGCAAAATGGTGCGAAAAAGCCGTCAGCGAACAAAATTAATTTCTTTTCTGTACACAAGGTAAACTGTTTACCTTTTGGTCCGCTGAAGCTCAGAAGCATAACTGTGCTGGCAGTCTCACTGCTTAAGACTGCCTTCCCTGTTTAATAAAGGATAACCCCATCGCAAAGCGCAGCTCAGGTCAGTACCTATATGGGTTATCCCGCTTGTGCCATTCTGTGGATATATACCTACCGTTGCCGCCGTCGGTGCTCTTCGAGTGGACTCACATTGCATGAAGATTTGCACCACAAAAAGAAAAAAGTGCACTGACAAAGGGATTTTGCATGCTCCAAGTTGTGGAATGCCTGCAGGCAACTTTTTACGATTTGCAATGTTGTCCGCGGCGGCTTCAAAATTGATCTCTCAACATGTAAAATGGATTTCCCAATGGGAGTTCACAGCAAGAGGGAGTTGGTAAAATTGACCGCAAAGAACATACAGTTTACAAGGTTCTGAAGGAGTTGCATTGGCAGGCATGGTGCAGATTTTTCTGGCTCCTCTCAAACATTTCTCTGACCGATTTCAGCATATCGTTTGCGATCGATGGACGACGTGATCTTACAGTGCCCCCCACTGAACCTGTTGTCAACAATTTTTTGTGTGTGACAGATTTGGATTGTTTGATTATTAACCCATAAGGTAGCCGTGTCGACCTCCGCCGTCCTCAACTTTTAAATTTTGAAACATTCCTGACGGAGCCGAGTCGACGATGGTCGTTCCGTTCAAATTCAATGGGGAAGCGGCGCAGGTAGTCATACATCTATTCGAAGTGCAATAGACAACATGGACTCTGGACCACCAGACTATATACTTCCGATTTGAAAAAGAAAATCGGTGTCCTTTTTATGCCGCCGAAGAGGAATTGATTAACACCCGTGACTGATTGGGTGCTATTTACAAAATTGCAGTGCGAAACGATATTATATTAGGCGATGAGAACTCGACTTTATGAGAAGATGTTGACAAAATAAAAATACACCAAATGAATATACAAGAAAAGGCACTCTTCCCATTTTGTTGTCAGAATGAAAATTTAACTTTTTCATTTTGCCCGTTGCCGTGGTTTGAATTCTTCGGCTGCACTTTTTGACGAGTTGCACAGTTGGGTGTTGAGCATGCACAGGACTGGAGTGGCGATCGGAGTGCGGCAAAATTTCCAACATTCCAAAAATATTCTCTGAATATTCCCGCCCTCAGAAAAGTCCCCTCGAGAACGTTCACATAAATTATGTTCTCGGGAATTTTTGCAAACATTTCCCAGGAATATCCACAAAATACATGTTAATGTGTTAAAAAATGTATTGTACCCGCCATGGACCGCCACTTCTCCGAATCCCATTTGGTCGAAAAGCTCGTTTGTTCGAAAAGCTGGCTGTGGACAAACGGAAAATGTGTATGGGTACGTTTCGCCGAATCCCATTTGGTTGAAAGCCCACTTGGTCAAAAAATGATGAGCGTGAATGTCTGTCTCGGTCAAAAAATGATGAGCGTGAATGTCTGTCTCTCTACCCAGCGTTCTTTCAGCAGCAGACCTCTCGCCGCGTCCTCCCCATCGCGCAAGGGGCCGCCCAATCGAACCCAATCCGCGTGGCTCACCCAGGGGTCTCCCGACTAAGGAAGCACTTTCCTGCTCTCCGCCTCCAGAAGCTCCTGTTGCCGATCATGCTGTGGAAATTTTCGCATCGGACAAATGGCACGGAAGGAAGTGAGCTCTGCTGACCTCGGGCACCACAGACTGATGTATGTTGTGGCTGGAATGCGTCGGCTGCTGAGACTGCAATGCACAGGTACCAAGCGGTGTCACTGATCGTGGGAACGGTCTGCGAGTGGGACAGGCGCCAACTCGAATAAGTCAACTGGCATCGCAATCCAATCGAAAAGAGGTGGGCAGGAATCTCCTCATGCCCCAGCCCCTCATCTGCAGGGAAAGGATAGCTGTGTCAAATGTCAGTCAATGCAGAACAGAAGCCGTTCTGCTCGAGAATGTACATCTGGACATCTTGCATGGGCTCCTGACTCAGCTGAGGAATTTATTTTCTGCGTATTTCCGGCACAGATTCTGGTAGATTTCGAACCTTTGATCCCTCGATCCTTTCAGCGCGCTCACGGGTGAAGCGTCTGTGTCAGCATCTCTTTGGTATGTAAGTCGCCAACTGACAATAAAGGATTACACAGGTGTGATTTCTGTCTCTTGTACTGAGCCCTCAGAAATCTCAGTCAATTAATAGATGTCATTCTGAGCGAATGCGAGTTGAAAAACGTATCACAAGGCCAGAACTGAAAAAGGGATCTGCACCAGATTAGGAGTTGAAAAGCATGGCCACAATTGCAAGAATAAACTGAGAACCTTATGAACTCACATTTTTATCACTTGGCCTGATCTGTGCAGATATGGCACGGCCAATTATGGGTTCTCTGTAGGAAAAAAATCGCACTTTTCTCACAGTCGTTTTGGTGGACCGCTGCGAGAGCGAAGGGCCTCATGTTAAATGAGTCCCCGGAGAATAAAGGGAAAAGATCAATTTTCGATAAAATGTATTAAACGGTTGTGTCTCGCGTCCGTGGGTAAAAGATTAAGACTGCCTTCCCCGTTTAATAAAGGATAACCCCCTCGCAAAGCGCAGCTCAGGTCAGTACCTATAGGTTATCCCGCTTGCGCTATTCTGTGGATATATACCTACCGTTGCCGCCGTCGGTGCTCTTCGAGTGGACTCACATTCCATGAAGAGTTTGCACCACAAAAAGAATAAAGTGCACTGCCAAAGGGATTTTGCATGCTCCATCAAGTTATGGAATGCCTGTGGGCAACTGTTTACGATTTGCAATGTTGTCTGCGGCGGCTTCAAAATTGAATCTCATGTCAAAATTGATTTCCCAATGGGAGTTCACAGCAAGAGGAAGTTGGTAAAATTAACCGCAAAGAATATTCAAGAAATTGGACACTGTTGATGGTGGATATGCTCAGAGACATTGGTGGCTTTTCCCGCGTCAGATGAATTCTCAGCAGCGAGCTCATCTTATGAATGTTATTTTGACGTGTCAAATACTAACGCACGCACGCCGTCAGAACCGTTCCATCGAAAAACGTGGCACCCCAGCTCCTGACCACCCACCTATGTCTGGTCGGGAATTCCTTCGTCACGCAGCTCATGAGATGAACTCAGTTATTCTTCGAAAAGGTGAGCTTCTTCACATTGCAACGTCAACCGAGGGTATCGGCCACTCAGAATCACACCTCATTGCGAATTGTGATCCAATCCAGGCAGCCAGCCATCTCAAACATTTGCAGGCGCGGGGGCGGGCAGCGCCTCCTCTTCTTCAGGAGCAGTCGACATGTCAGCTGCCGCACTTCTCAGAGCAGCACCCAGCTGAAAACAACTAATGATAACATCAACCGGATATGCGACCTGATATGCGACCTGATCTGAGCAATGGAGAGACTTTGGACCGCAAAGTAGACAGTTCTGCCACGCATGGCCAACGAGGATGTGACACATGAAAGAAAGCCGCCCTTTGCATTCGGGCTGCTTGATCTGAGCTATACATTTCTGCCGGCAAAGATGGTTCTCCTGTGGGCTCCTCAATCAAGGAATTGGTATTGCGAAGCGCTGTGGGCTTCATTGCATTTTAATTTTTGCATTTTAATTGGAAGTCCCAAGGAATGTCCGCAGTCATCGCATCCAATGGATAGACCATGTCGGACCATCCATACAGCATTTTCTTTCTCTGCTCACATACATGTCAACTTAAGGATGAATCAGGCACAGCAGGGATGCGTTACAACTTGCGGATTCTTCATACACACGAAGATCTGCAGATTGACCTGTGTTGTTGGCAAATGATATTTTACCAAATGAAAAATAAAAAGATGAAAATAAGGAACGCATCAAAGTTGATGTGTCAAATGTTGCGCAGGCATAGCCTCACGTTTGTCGCACGACGATGAAGGCGGCGTAACTTACGCATCAGCACAGGATGACCAAAATTATGAGAAACAAATATATTTCAACGTTGAAACG
This sequence comes from Sinentomon sp. SZTP_YWyxl, assembly GCA_030068105.1. Lineage (NCBI taxonomy): Eukaryota > Metazoa > Arthropoda > Protura > Sinentomata > Sinentomidae > Sinentomon > Sinentomon sp. SZTP_YWyxl. The sequence continues at coordinate 6,994 of JASGXE010008046.1, forward strand.
CAGAAACGACAAAACACTTGAAGAAATTTAAAGATTTAGAACAATGAAAACAAAAATAAAACAATAAAACAGAAAAACAAATAAATAAAACATCCAAACCAATTAAATCAACAACCAAAACCATAAAATCGAATGAATTGAGGCAAAACCATCAAAACAAACGAAATAAAACAATGATTTGTGACGTTTTTGACACTGTGATGAAGGGAGGCGCCACTTTGTATGCATCAGAACGCAACGTACAAAGACATTAAAACGAACGCGACGAAAATATTTCAAGTTTGAAATGCATAAACAACAAAACAATTAAAGTAATTTAAAGATATAGAACAATGAAAACAAATATGATACTATAAAACAGAAAAACAAATAAAACAAATCTTCCACAGCAATTAAATCAACAATCAAAACCATTATATCGATTGAATTAAGGCAAAACAATCAAAACAAAACAAATAAAACAATAATTTGTGTCTTAAAAACCCCATATTCGTTCATTTGGACCAAAGATGATGGATCACTGAAACATCGAGCAAATGAACCAGGGTCCACAGATGATGGAATAACAAAAACGTGTTTCGCAATCAACACTTCACATCCCTGAACACATACTGCACACTATGGTAATGTGGCACTCACGGTCCGGCCTTTTCTTCATTTGCATTTCATACGCGTTTTTATGAGACACATATGGTCGACACATTGGACACATATGGTCGAAGTGCTGTGTGCAGAAATTGTAATCATTATTCATGGTGCACTTTGGGATTCAGTTTCCTTCCAATTCAAAAATGTGCACATCCAATTCATTAATTTTTAGCTTTTTAAACCCTTGTCTCCTTTTATGGGATCAAACCTTCGGATTTTTTTCATTCGGTTTTAAAACCAACCTTGTTTGGCCTTGGTTTTAGTTTGGCCGCGTGAAATTGCATTGTTTGAATTTTGGTTGGTCATTGAAGCTTTGATGGTAATTGGTACAACATTTCTTGGATTGGTGATTGCGATTTCGTTTAATGGCCCCTGAAAATTTTCACTGGTTTGTTTTTCTGTTAAAGCTCATTTGGTTTCGTCAGATGGGTTTGGTTTATGATCAAATTTTCTTGCAAAGCCAAATGTTGTTTATTTCGTTTTTTATGGTTTTCCCCTAATTAACATTTTATTTTTTAAATTTAATTAGGAATGTTTTTTTGCTGTTTTATTTTTTATTATTGTTTTCATTGTTCTAAATCTTTAAATTTCTTCAAGTGTTTTGCCTTTTTTGCGTTTCAATTGAAATTTTTTGTTTTCTGATAATTTTTGGCCATCCGGTGTGATGCGTAAGTGACTCGCCTTCATCGTCGTGCGACAAACGTGAGGCTATGCCTGCGCAACATTTGACACATCAACTTTGATGCGTTCCTTATTTTCATCTTTTTATTTTTCATTTGGTAAAATATCATTTGCCAACAACACAGGTCAATCTGCAGATCTTCGTGTGTATGAAGAATCCGCAAGTTGTAACGCATCCCTGCTGTGCCTGATTCATCCTTAAGTTGACATGTATGTGAGCAGAGAAAGAAAATGCTGTATGGATGGTCCGACATGGTCTATCCATTGGATGCGATGACTGCGGACATTCCTTGGGACTTCCAATTAAATTGCAAAAATTAAAATCCAATGAAGCCCACAGCGCTTCGCAATACCAATTCCTTGATTGAGGAGCCCACAGGAGAACCATCTTTGCCGGCAGAAATGTATAGCTCAGATCAAGCAGCCCGAATGCAAAGGGCGGCTTTCTTTCATGTGTCACATCCTCGTTGGCCATGCGTGCAGAACTGTCTACTTTGCGGTCCAAAGTCTCTCCATTGCTCAGATCAGGTCGCATATCAGGTCGCATATCTGCTGATGTTATCATTAGTTGTTTTCAGCTGGGTGCTGCTCTGAGAAGTGCGGCAGCTGACATGTCGACTGCTCCTGAAGAAGAGGAGGCGCTGCCCGCCCCCGCGCCTGCAAATGTTTGAGATGGCTGGCTGCCTGGATTGGATCACAATTCGCAATGAGGTGTGATTCTGAGCTGGCCGATACCCTCGGTTGACGTTGCAATGTGAAGAAGCTCACCTTTTCCAAGAATAACTGAGTTCATCTCATGAGCTGCGTGACGAAGGAATTCCCGACCAGACATAGGTGGGTGGTCAGGAGCTGGGGTGCCACGTTTTTCGATGGAACGGTTCTGACGGCGTGCGTGCGTTAGTATTTGACACGTCAAAATAACATTCATAAGATGAGCTCGCTGCTGAGAATTCATCTGACGCGGGAAAAGCCACCAATGTCTCTGAGCATATCCACCATCAACAGTGTCCAATTTCTTGAATATTCTTTGCGGTTAATTTTACCAACTTCCTCTTGCTGTGAACTCCCATTGGGAAATCAATTTTGACATGAGATTCAATTTTGAAGCCGCCGCAGACAACATTGCAAATCGTAAAAAGTTGCCCACAGGCATTCCATAACTCGATGGAGCATGCAAAATCCCTTTGGCAGTGCACTTTTTTCTTTTTGTGGTGCAAACTCTTCATGGAATGTGAGTCCACTCGAAGAGCACCGACGGCGGCAACGGTAGGTATATATCCACAGAATGGCACAAGCGGGATAACCCATATAGGTACTGACCTGAGCTGCGCTTTGCGATGGGGTTATCCTTTATTAAACAGGGAAGGCAGTCTTAAGCAGTGAGACTGCCAGCACAGTTATGCTTCGGAGCTTCAGCGGACGAAAAGGTAGACAGTTTACCTTGTGTACAATTTCCTCGGTTTACCTTCGCAGATCAATTCCAGACAGGCAATCCTCCTTGTCCATCTGCTGCCAGAGGAGATACGGGATTCACCGCCCAAAGTTGACACATGCACCGTTTTGAATGTCTCAGCGGATCATCGCTGCAGTCTACCTATGCCTGATAGCCAGAGGTTCACCACAGAGTTCGTTTACCTCCCGGGACATTGAGGAGGGCACAACGAGGTGTCGGGGACCGACGGCGATGGCACATACATACGTAGGTAGGTATATTCGTGAGTAGAACGAATCCACTCGTGAACTCGTATTTCAAAGCTGAGCTTTCCTTTCCCTGCAGACCTGGGGCTGGGGCAGAAGGAGATTCCGACCTTCCTCTTTTCGAAACGGTATGCAATGACAGATACGAGTTGGCGCATGTCCCACTCGCAGACCGTTCCCTCGATCAGGGATACTGCAGCTCTGCGCTGTTTGGTCCCTGCGCATACAATCTTCGCAGCCAGCGCATTCCAGCCACAACATACATCAGTCTGTGGTGCCCGAGGTCAGCAGATTTCGGTTCATTCCGTTCCTTTTGCCTGTTGCGAAAATTTCCACAGCAGGATCGGCAACAGGAGCCTCTGAAGCTGGAGAGCAGGAAAGTGCCACCTTGCATGGCAATCGTCGAACGGGAGGGGACCTCGTGCAGTCGGGAGACCCCTGGGTGTGCAGCGCGAGGCGGAAGGAATCTCGGGATCTCTCGAGGCTCACACGCGCACCGGCGTGGCCCTGCGGCGCGGCGGAAGCGCACTGTTTCTGCGAACGGTTGGAGCCCCTGAGAGCGTATGCAAACCCGCAATGCACCTAAGCCTAGGTGTGTACATAACCCCGCATTTGCCCCTGCGAAGTTGCCCCTGCAGGTATGCAACACGATCTCCCATAAGGCCAATGATAACCGCCAAGAACTGGTCTTATTTTTTTCTCATCCCCCGAAAAATACCCTTTGTTGAATACCCAATTTCCCCACGATGCCCTCAATTGGCCAACTTTTGTCAATCGGTATTTTTCTCCAATTTTTGTGTGATGTTCGCACCAGTTGGAAGTTGGAATTTGCAATGAAGAAACGCGCAATTGAATGTGCCAGTTTTTTTTTTTCAAAAATTGCGCATTCTGAGCACCTCTTGAGGTTCCATTTTTTCAAAAAAATTCCCCTTCGAGGAGGGGGGCCCTCCCGGAACCCCCCCCCGGCGTTTCGACGGGAACGAAATTGCCTTTCCCCCGGCGTTACCCCCCATGTCCCGAAAAATTGATGCCCTTTTGAGTCTCATCCCCCAATCCCAGAGAGCTGTCGGCGCCACTGTGGGCAGCTTTACGAAAAAAAAAAAAATCATCTTTAAATTTTTCTATCCTGAGCTTTGCAAATGTCCTTACACCTCTCAGGTCTCATTCCCAAGACGCCAACCAACGGCCTTGCCCATTGTCACCTTGGCCATTGGAGAGTCTGTTGTCCCACCACTGCTGTTATAATCGTCCAGAACGTAGGTACTATCGGGTAACTTAATGCTGAAACTTGCATATCACGCGGCAGAAACTTTCTGTAAGTGACTTTAGACTAGTGCTTAAAGTCCTTTTGAGGCCAGGGAGGGTTTTCAGGAAGCTCTGATTTTAAAATTTCCTCTGGGAGGCTCCGCCCAACAATGCCCCAGGGTCTAGCCCTTGGAACTACGCTGGGGGTGCCTGCCGCCAAACCTCCCAGTGTAGGGCGGCAGGGCCCCAATCCCCTGCACGGCGAGCCGCACCTTAACCTTCAAAATTTTTTCCGGGACACCCACCCCCCAATCGAACACGCTAGGTACCTACGCCACTGATATGACTGAATCCGTTCCATGATCACACATGCACCTGGGATGGATCACTGCACCCCAGAAATAAACGGTTCATTCATTCATTAATTCCTTGCTCAATGGCTATTTTCACGTTCAAACTTAAGGTTTTAACTCATCCCGTGTCTTTTATCTCCAAGCGAAAACAATGTTCGAGAAGTGATTCAATTTGAAAAAACAAAAAACACAAATATCGTACTCCCTCATGTGTGGTGACGCGTCATTTTCAGGACTCGACTCCTTGAAATAGACACTCTTCCTGCCATTTGGCCATTGGGCAGGCTGTTCGTTTGGGTGGGCATGAACGCAATGCAGGCACCTCATTGCAGCAGGAAGGAGGGCAGCGGACAGGCATGTCAGCATTCGACAAGGTGTGATCTGCTATCTTCATACAAGGGGTGGTTTTAAGTTAGGTTGGTCAAGTTAGGATTCGTTTGGTAGGGTTGACCCGACATAACCTAATCCAACCTAACCTGACCAAAACTTACCTAAAATCACACCTCATAAACATTGTAGATCACACCTTATACGAATCCCGATAACGGAACCAAAGTCTTGCCGAAGTGTCTCTGGCTAACATTCGGCACCACCCAGTAGAGTCACACTCAAGTGAATTTCAGAGGGGACGGGGGACTGGGATAGAACGGACTGAGGCAGAACGGGACTGAGGCAGAATTTTTTGTCGGCCCCATTCTACCCCAGTCCCATTCTGCCTCAGTCCCATTCTGCCCCAGTCCCATTCTCCCTCAGTCCCATTCTGCCTCAGTCCCATTCTGCCTCGGTCCCATTCTGCCTCGGTCCCATTCTGCTCCAATCCCATTCTGCCTCAGTCCCATTCTACTCCAGTCCCATTCTGCCTCAGTCCCATTTGCCTGTCCCATTCTTCCTGTCCCCTTCCTATTCTACCCTGTCCCATTCTACCTCTGTCCCATTCTATTCCAGTCCATTCTATCCCTGTCACCGATCCCTTTCAGAGGCTCATTTCGTCGAGTTCCATTTCGCCCAGGTCCGTAGCCCACAGAAAACTGAACTGTGGGCTGCGTAGAGTGACACGGGCTGTCACGCCCAGTCCAAGGGAAGCGAATTTCGGAAACTCATTTCATTGAATCCCACATCTCCCGGGGCCGTAAGGTAGAAAACGGAACATGTTACGTTAGCCCAGGCCAACCCTAAACCAATCATATCAATGGAAGTGAAATCATATCAATGGAAGTGAAGTTCAACAAAATGAGCATCCGCAATTCATTTGCGCAGCCCGGTTCACGGTCGGAAAGCTCGATTTTCGATCTTACGGGCATGGGCGAACTCGGATTCTACGAAATTAACTTCCGAAACTCTCTTGAGTTGGACATTACCCGGTGGTGAAAAATAGCAGCGCGAGTAATGCTCGCCAACTTTCTGTCCCGTTTTCGACCAACAGGTCTGAGGAAAGTGGGATTCTACCAGATGAGCTTCCGAGATTCATTTCAGTTGAAAATTTATGGGTGTTGTTGAATGGCAGCCGCAGTTATACTCGGTAGGTCCTCGCCTCCGTTTTCGACCCTACAGACCTTCGCAAAGTGGTATTCGACGAAACGAGCATCCGCAATTCGCAAGAGTTGCACACTGATTGGTGGTGCCGAGTGACAGCCCGAGTCACACTCAGCAAGCCCACGGTTCCGCTTTTGAACAAATGGGCTTGGGCGAAATGAGACTCGAAAATTAGACCAATGACCCTAACCTTGAGTTGGACCCTCCAAGGCTTCTCCGAAAGGAAGCCGCCACAGCCACCCTCGGATGGACTTCGGTTCCATATTCACCAGTAAAATTTAAGGTGGAGGGGTCTTCCATTTTCACAGGTGCAATTTGAGGGGTATTCCATTACCGGTGAATCACGGGTGAAATTTGAGTCCATCGGTTAAATTTGAGGGGGGTTCGAGAATCGTGAAGGGATTCCAAAATAAATGGATCGTTACGCCACCTGTTGCGCTGCTACATCCTGTCCCAATAACATACTATCAAGAATGAGCGCCTTCCGGTTATATGATCCTCAAGAATTTGACGTTTTGGCGATAAACATCGCGCGACAAAACGTCACGGCGACGAAACGTCCCGGTGAAGAAATGCCACGGCCACCAAACGTGATGAACTGTCACGTCGCTTCTTCACAAAGCAGCAAATGGGAGAGTGAAGAACCCCTGATTCACCAGATAGCACGCAACCCGTGGTGCTGGCGATGCACTCGGGAGTGCATTCATTCACGGATTCCCATTACCACAATATAGTGTTCAATTTCTAAGTTACTAGCTGTACATTTCTGGACCCCTTCCCAAACTAAATTTGTTAGAAAACAAAATCCGTTTTCAAACCAAATTCCGGTTTTTTTTATTTTTTCCCTCGAAATATGCTGTTCGGAAACACTGGAATTTGGGAACAATGGTGTCTCTGACAGTCACAGCAAAGAATGGTTCGTCCGGTGTGCTTGGTTTTCAGCCCATCATTTTATTTTTGGCCAATCAAGGAGAAGAGGACCCCTACGAAACGTATTTTTGTCCTAGAGACGAAACATCAGTTTTCGAAATGAGTCAGCAAGGATTCCGTGTTCTTGTTGATTTTTTGCCCGAAGCACAGAAACTTTTGGATCGAAAATTCGAGGGACAAATAGAAAAATCGGATGGTGAAACGGATTATGTTTTCAAATTTTCATTTAGTTTGGAGAGGGGTCCAGAAATGTACAGCTAGTAACTTAGAAATTGAACACTATATTGTGGTAATGGGAATACGTAAATGAATGCACTCCCGAGTGCATCGCCAGCACCACGGGTTGCGTGCTATCTGGTGAATCAGGGGTTCTTCACTCTCCCATTTGCTGCTTTGTGAAGAAGCGACGTGACAGTTCATCACGTTTGGTGGCCGTGGCATTTCTCCACCGGGACGTTTCGTCGCCGTGACGTTTTGTCGCGCGATGTTTATCGCCAAAACGTCAAATTCTTGAGGATCATATAACCGGAAGTCGCTCATTCTTGATAGTATGTTATTGGGACAGGATGTAGCAGCGCAACAGGTGGCGTAACGATCCATTTATTTTGGAATCCCTTCACGATTCTCGAACCCCCCTCAAATTTAACCGATGGACTCAAATTTCACCCGTGATTCACCGGTAATTGAATACCCCTCAAATTGCACCTGTGAAAATGGAAGATCCCTCCACCTTAAATTTTACTGGTGAATGTGGAACCGAAGTCCATCCGAGGGTGGCTGTGGCGGCTTCCTTTCGACGAAGACTTGGAGGGTACAACTCAAGGTTAGGGTCATTGGTCAAATTGTCGAGTCTCATTTCGACCAAGCCCATTTGGTCAAAAGCGGAACCGTGGGCTTGCTGAGTGTGACTCGGGCTGTCACTCGGCACCACCAATCAGTGTGCAACTCTTGCGAATTGCGGATGCTCGTTTCGTCGAATACCACTTTGCGAAGGTCTGTAGGGTCGAAAACGGAGGCGAGGACCTACCGAGTATAACTGCGGCTGCCATTCAACAACACCCATAAATTTTCAACTGAAATGAATCTCGGAAGCTCATCTGGTAGAATCCCACTTTCCTCAGACCTGTTGGTCGAAAACGGGACAGAAAGTTGGCGAGCATTACTCGCGCTGCTATTTTTCACCACCGGGTAATGTCCAACTCAAGAGAGTTTCGGAAGTTAATTTCGTAGAATCCGAGTTCGCCCATGCCCGTAAGATCGAAAATCGAGCTTTCCGACCGTGAACCGGGCTGCGCAAATGAATTGCGGATGCTCATTTTGTTGAACTTCACTTCCATTGATATGATTGGTTTAGGGTTGGCCTGGGCTAACGTAACATGTTCCGTTTTCTACCTTACGGCCCCGGGAGATGTGGGATTCAATGAAATGAGTTTCCGAAATTCGCTTCCCTTGGACTGGGCGTGACAGCCCGTGTCACTCTACGCAGCCCACAGTTCAGTTTTCTGTGGGCTACGGACCTGGGCGAAATGGAACTCGACGAAATGAGCCTCTGAAAGGGATCGGTGACAGGGATAGAATGGACTGGAATAGAATGGGACAGAGGTAGAATGGGACAGAGGTAGAATGGGACTGAGGAAGAATGGGACTGAGGCAGAATGGGACTGAGGCAGAATGGGACTGGAGTAGAATGGGACTGAGGCAGAATGGGATTGGAGCAGAATGGGACCGAGGCAGAATGGGACCGAGGCAGAATGGGACTGAGGCAGAATGGGACTGAGGGAGAATGGGACTGGGGCAGAATGGGACTGAGGCAGAATGGGACTGGGGTAGAATGGGGCCGACAAAAAATTCTGCCTCAGTCCCGTTCTGCCTCAGTCCGTTCTATCCCAGTCCCCCGTCCCCTCTGAAATTCACTTGAGTGTGACTCTACTGGGTGGTGCCGAATGTTAGCCAGAGACACTTCGGCAAAATTTGGTTCCGTTATCGGGATTCGTATAAGGTGTGATCTACAATGTTTATGAGGTATGATTTTAGATAAGTTTTGGTCAGGTTAGGTTGGATTAGGTTATGTCAGGTTAAGCCTAACCAAACGAATCCCAACTTGACCCAACCTAACTTGAAACCACCTCTTGTATGAAGATAGCAGATCATTATCGAATACTGACATGTCTGTGTGCTGACCTCCTTCCTGCTGCAATGAGGTGCCTGCATTGCGATCATGCCCACCCAAACTAACAGCCTGCCCTATGGCCAAATGGCAGGAAGAGTGTCCATTTCAAGGAGTCGAGTCCTGAAAATGACGCGTCACCACACATGAGGGAGTACGATATTTGTGTTTTTTGTTTTTTCAAATTGAATCACTTCTCGAACATTGTTTTCGCTTGGAGATAAAATACACGGGATGAGTTAAAACGTTTGAACGTATAGCCATTGAGTAAGGAATTTGTGAATGAATGAATCGTTTAATTTCTGAGGTGCAGAAATCCATCCCAACTGCATGAGTGGTCATGGAACGGATTCAGTCATATCAGTGGCGTAGGTACCTATGGCTTGTTCGATTGGGGGGTGGGTGTCCCGGAAAAATTTTGAAGGTTAAGGTGCGGTTCGCCGTGCAGGGGATTGGGGCCTGCCGCCCTACACTGGGAGGTTTGGCGGCAGGCACCCCCAGCGTAGTTCCAAGGGCTAGACCCTGGGGCATTGTTGGGCGGAGCCTCCCAGAGGAATTTTAAAATCAAGCTTCCTGAAAACCCTCCCTGGCCTCAAAAGGACTTTAGCACTAGTCTATAGTCACTTACAGAAAGTTTCTGCCGCGTGATATGCACGTTTCAGCATTAAGTTACCCGATAGTCCGTTCTGGACGATTATAACAGCAGTGGTGGGACAACAGACTCTCCAATGGCCAAGGTGACAATGGGCAAGGCCGTTGGTTGGCGTCTTGGGAATGAGACCTGAGAGGTGTAAGGACATTTGCAAAGCTCAGGATAGAAAAATTTAAAGATGATTTTTTTCTTTTTCGTAAAGCTGCCCACAGTGGCGCCGACAGCTCTCTGGGATTGGGGGATGAGACTCAAAAGGGCATCAATTTTTCGGGACATGGGGGTAACGCCGGGGAAAGGCAATTTCGTTCCCGTCGAAACGCCGGGGGTGGGGTTCCGGGAGGGCCCCCCTCCTCGAAGGGGAATTTTTTTAAAAAAATGGAACCTCAAGAGGTGCTCAGAATGCGCAATTTTTGAAAAAAAAACTGGCACATTCAATTGCGCGTTTCTTCATTGCAAATTCCAACTTCCAACTGGTGCGAACATCACACAAAAATTGGAGAAATATACCGATTGACAAAAGTCGGCCAATTGAGGGCATCGTGGGGACAATTGGGTATTCAACAAAGGGTATTTTATCGGGGGATGAGAAAAAAATAAGACCAGTTCTTGGCGGTTATCATTGGCCTTATGGGAGATCGTGTTGCATACCTGCAGGGGCAACTTCGC
>JASGXE010008047.1:0-17718 GCA_030068105.1 Sinentomon sp. SZTP_YWyxl
TTCTCTACTCCACAATGAAAAATGGCTTGAGATGTCAAAGTTTTCAGTCGTAATATGGAAGTGTTTAAGGCTGTGGAGGCGATTTTGAAGACACTGGCCAAGGATGGACCGCAACATGTGTTCCAAGAATGGAGGAGGCTTTGGGACGTGTGCATCTACTCAGAAGGGACGTGCCTCGAGAATAAGCATGACCAAACCAATGTCGAAGTTGAACACAGTGAATGAATCGAGGAGTCTGTCTTTCTTGATCAGCCCTCGTAGAGCCAATCTTGTACTCCCTAAGGATGGGCGAGCATGAGGAAGAAAAAGACATGACGGAAGTTTTAGAAATATTGATCTCCATGCAATTGGCAGCACACCATCTGCCCTCTGGCAATTACATCGAGATCAGACTGAAGAGCCATAGCAGCTTCAATGGATGTCATGGCTCGATATATAACTAGGTATATATAACTAGGTATATCATCTGCAAATAGCCTGATCCTGGAGGGCACCATTTCAGTCAACTGAAATTTCTTATCCGACACTATTCCCACGCCTCCAGAAAGGTAAAGGAAATACTCTACTTCTCATTGGTTCGCTCCATCTTAGAATATTCAACAACGACCTGGGATCCTCATCATCAGTGCCACATTGATGCACTTGGAAGTTGTCCAGCGCAGGGCAGTGAGGTTTGTTTCTGGGGACTTCTCCTTTCACTCCAGTGTGACATTGCTCAGGGAAGAGCTGGGCTGGGAATCCCTTGCTAAGAGGAGAAAGCTCAGGGGTGTTTCAATTTTTCGAAAATGTGTCCGTGATGAGGGAGGATGGGCAGGATGCTGTTGCACCCTGGTCAAAAACACAGGGTCGACGAGGGCCAGTGACCTCGTTTCATTTATCCCACCTTCCCTTTCCAAAAATGTCTCTAGGTTCTCTTTCCTAAACCACTACATGTTTCTCTGGAACAAACTTGGCATTTCTCATGACATGCTAAACCTATCAGAGGCCAGTTTTTTATCTGTCATAAAGCCAAAACTCCGTTTATCGCCCTAGTAGGTAGGTACTTGGTAGTAGGTAGGCCTAAGTAAGTTTTTATTTTTTATTTATCTTTATTTTAATTTAATTCCGTGGATCAGTTGAAGATGGAAAATCAAGGGCCCTCCAATCTATTGCCATTGGCAGAATGAAAATGGGCAGCAAAGATGAAAATATACGAGAAGATAGTCATGGAAAAAACCAGGAGTAGCACTCACCTCATGGGTAACAGTTGTTGTTGAACATTGTCGGTTACAGGAAAGAAGGCGATTCAAATAATTCAGGCCATTGACAAGAAGAGGCACCAAAGGATCAAAATGAACAGTCCAGCAGATTAAAAAAACCAGCAGGCAATAGATAGAGTTAGATGGAGTTGGAGTAGCCAATGATTGCCCATCACCAAAGTCCAAAATAAAACCATTGCCAAGCAGGCAATGGTAAAAGAAAATAACAACAATTAGGAACAATGCAAGGGCGATAATTTAAGCCTACCTAGCAGATTGATAAGCTTAACAAAATAACTCTGAAAGGATACCTTCCTGCATACAAAAGGGTAAGTACACACCGCAGATGGAAAAGGTCCGGAAGGGGAGGAAATTGGCAATGCCAGCACAGCCCACCCCCAAGAGACCTACAACTGTGAAGATATGTGTGAGACTCCTTCAACAATGTAAAAATGGACAAGGGTCAGAAAAATGCAATTTCCATCAAGTTTTTTTTGGTATCTGCCCACCTGGGTGTGTGACGAATCTCAGTTGCCAGGGAGGCCTACCTGCTCAAACCCAAAACAAAAAAGTGCAAGTGGATCAAAATTTCCATGCCATATGAAGGTGCTGAGTTTCTGCCGAAAGGATGGTAAGTTGCAAATGGCGGTAAGCTAACAGAAGGTGGGAGAGAGTTCCACAGAAATGCTAAACGGTAAGCCAAGCAAGTTTTACCCAATGTTGTATTAGGCTTAGGTTAGAGAGAAGAATTTTCCTTGAGCCAAGAGCCCTAGTTGGAACAACTGAGCTTAATAAAACAAAATTTAGCCCTTGAATTGACACAGTTGATTTTTAACATTGTATGAAAAATGAACATTGCCACTAACAAATAATTGCCCATTGGCAATTTGTCTGCATCGCCAGACTTTATTCCTCTCATGCACCTTATTTGGAAACCGATGCACTGTCCTCTTTTGAGCAATGTCCATTTTATAACGTCTTGACATGGTGCCTGCCTGGTGCACTGATCTGTTGCTCATTTGCGTCGGCCCATTGGCGTTGGATTTTACCTTCTGACTCCGGACTCTTTGTCCTTCTGTGGCAGTCGGTTGTCTAGATTGGTAAGGATGTGCTAATTTGTTTCTTCTTTCTATTCCTCTAAGTGGGTGGGGAGGGGAGGGTGAAAAGATGGTAGCTTCTTTGAATCCTGGGAACATTGTTTCCCAAGAAGGAGCTGGGTGATCCAATAAGGGGTTAGTTGGTCCAATAAGTTTGGAGAGTTTGAGATCAAGAAGATCTGAACGGAATCATTGGTCAGAGGATTGGGATACTGACGCTGTTCATGAGGATTGAATGAGAAAGAGGGAAGGGGTTTTCCCTGATCGAAGATATACAACTGGGAGATCAGCTGATGGCCAGTTTGGCATGGAACATTGACGTCGGTGGTGTGACAGGAAGAAGGAAACAATTGAACAAAGCAAGAAGTGCAGATTGTTGGAGGACAGTGCAAACCTGTTGTGAGTCATTGTCAGGGATGGGTAAGTATAATACGTACGTATTATACGTGAGTTTTCTACGTATAATACGTCGTATTATACGTACGTATAAAAGTGTTTTATACGTACGTATTATATGTGTGCAAAAATTTAACAGGTGTGTGACACATGACTTGGGGGTGGAATTTAACAAGGAATTCAATTCTGAAGTTATTTCACAACTCAGGGCAGTGCAGGAGGAATTAAACCTGAATAAGTTGTCGGAAATGAAGACGATCGCAGGAAGGGATGATAATAACAGCTCACATTGCATTTTTATATTTTTGTCTGATGGCATTCTTTCAACAAATTAGAATGGTGCTTTTTTACTATTCTGCACTTCTAGCAAATTTTTAGAAAATTTCATCGGAGATCATTGTGAATAACCATGTCCAACAATGTTGCAACAAAACTAAGAAGAATCTACTAACAAAGCGAGGAATGAGTGTCATTTTCTTTTGTGATTAATTTCTTTCTCATCTTGAGCTCAAATGCAATGGAGATTGAAAAATGTCTCCTGGAAAAACACTCAGCAGGAAAACCATACACAAGAGTGGCCAATTGCACCATGAGAGTGGTTCAAAAGTTCTTTCCCTGACATGGTTCCAGTGGTTATGTTTGGGTGCTGAAATTTGGAACAATTGTAAACCTTTTCAATCCACTGAATCTTTTTCATTTAGGCGTGTTATTTAGAAATTGATGCCATTTAGAATGGACAATGCTTTTTGGAATGATGGTGCTGTGGCACTGTCATTCCAAAAAGCAGCTGTATCGAGATTTTTTCAAGATCCCTTGCATTTGCCAGACCTGTTCATTTATTCAAAAGGATCCAGGACTACTTTCTGGTTAGCCACACAGCACGGGTGTTAGCCTATGCATTCTCATGCTGGGGCGATGCCCCATTATCATCAACAGTCTACACATGCCCCATTACCGCATTATGTACCATTTTGGTAACTACTGGGTATTATACCTAATGCTTCTAGAGGTTAGGCTTTTGTTTGGTTTTTGGCCTCGATGCCACGAGAGTGGGGACTGTCATGCAGTGAGTTACAATTCTATCTTATAGCATAGAAAATGGTTTGGGCATTTTCAGTTTGAGAAAAATCGCAATAGTTTTTAAAACGTGTCGCATTATCGTACGATATGGGCTGTCAACGAAAACAGAGAATAAAAATTGCAAATTTCTCTCAAATTTTCGTCCGAACTGAAAATTCCCCAGATCCTTTGCTCTGCCGATGATACAAATTGCTCAACTATAAGCTGTCCAAATGATGCCACGATTCGCACTCCCATCCTATAGCTGGACTCTTGCTTGCACCTGGTACTTCTCTCTTAAGTCAGACACATGAGCTCCGTGCTTCTAGACTTATGCCAAAATGATATAGGTACCTTAAGGTAAGGATATCACCTATCGGACCAACTTCGGTGTATGTGGTCCGATTTTTATGAACTTTTTTTTTGTTTTGTAGGTCTTTCTTAATCTAAAAACATGGTGCAGAGTAGGGTTTTCTATCACTTTTAGTTTTTGAGAAAAAAAATCAAAAATGCGTTGGAAAAGTGCTTTGCGTTAGAATTCATACTACTCCTAAACGCCTTGGCCGATCTGGGAGATATTTAACAGGAGGTTAATATATGTCTATGACTACAAATACTGCCTCCACAAACTTTCTGTGACCTCCAAAACTCTTTGAATAGTCGTTTTCCCTTTAGCGCTGGACTTTTTTGGGCAGCGTATGAAATTCAAATCCCCCAAAATGGGCCTTACAATGGTGCTAAGGTTCCAATTGAGGCAGATTTTTTTGGGAATATGTCCCCGGAGATCTGGTGAAAATTCCAGCCAAATCGATCGAGCCGTTTAGGAGGAGATGCATTTTTCAGCTTGAAAATAGCCAAAAATAGCAAGCGGAGATATAGCGCCAAACAAAAATGTCGGGCTTTTGCGACTTGTAGAATTGCAACCGATTCCGCCTGTGGGAGCGACCTTTGGAAATTCACTACAACCGCAATTTTAGTCCGATTTTGACTAAACAAAGACCATTTTTTTCAGTAAATGTTCAGCTTTCTGGTGATATCATTAAGTGGAAAATAGATTTTTTTTATGATTTTTCATCAAATTCAGTGATAGCCTTACCTTAAGTGAGTAATTCCAATTTAGCAGCACCAACTTTCACATAGTTGGTGCACAT
This sequence comes from Sinentomon sp. SZTP_YWyxl, assembly GCA_030068105.1. NCBI lineage: Eukaryota > Metazoa > Arthropoda > Protura > Sinentomata > Sinentomidae > Sinentomon > Sinentomon sp. SZTP_YWyxl. Next base: position 4,942 of record JASGXE010008047.1, read on the forward strand.
GCAATTTTTGAAATGCATTTTATGATGGTGTATAGCTAATACAATCTTGTCAACCAATCTTTATAACTCCACAAATACAATGTTTGGTGGAGAAAAAAAAAACATAAAAAAAAAAAAAAAACAATGGAAACTACGAAAAATAGACAAGGAAAAATACACTACCTGAAAGTAGAAAAGTAGGCATTACAAAGAGAAATCAAATATCAATTCAATCCAACGACCAATGGCAAACATGTCACATTCTTGACAAAGGCGGCATGGGAGGGCGACTGGACCATGTTCTCCAGAAGAGAGTTCCAATTTGCCACAGTTTTTGGGAAGAAGGAACTGAAGTAAAGGTTGGAATGGCAGAAGGGCCTGGCAAGGGCCTTACTGTTGCTATTATAAAATCTAAGAGGAGGGTTGCGATAACATTCAGGCATTGATAAACGGGAATGTCCGTTGATGATGTGAAATAATGAGTCGATGAACATATCTGGGATCGTGCAGGTTTGGCAAGCCCAAGGTTTTCTTGAAAAGAGTAACACTAGCCATTTGGTGGGAGCTGTTGGAAATAAATCTGGCAGCTTAAGTCTAAAGCTGCCAGCTTTAGACTTAACACCTTCCAGGAGGTAAATTTCGCCCACATTGAAGGGATTCCAGACACTTGTGGGGCTGACTTGAGAGCAATTGCGGGGCTTTGGTGGATAATTATTATCTAATTTTTTTCTTTCATTGGTGATTATGCTTGTCATTATTTTAATGTAATAAAAAGAATGCTAGCATGTTAAAGAGCGGCTCTTTCTGCAAAAATGAGGTATCACTCGACTTTTAGGTTATACCTATACGTTTTCTACGTGTATTATACGTACGTATTATACGCACGGATAATACGTGGAGTTTTATACGTTTACCCATCCCTGGACTCATTGTGTGACATCCTTCGGAAGGAAGTCGAGAGAGTGTGCGGAAGAAACACATACAACCGTTGCCATCGTTCCATACTGAACTTGAGGTGAAAAGAGAGGAAGCAAGGGATCGTTCGTGCGAGGGACAGAGATTGTCCTGATCTGTCTACTGATACTTATGTGTCAAGATTTATCTTTATTATGAAAGTGAACCGAATGATTTCTTTTCTTTGTTTTGTTTATTGAATAAACTTAGGTTGACGGTACATCTTAGGGCCTGTTACTTGTTTGTTGGGGAGGCCAAGGCTTTAGGTTAGGTTTATTGGGCCTTGTGCGGAGGCACGTTGGAGAGAAGGAAGCAGAGTGGTGAAGGGAATTTCTGCAAAGAGGAGGTTAGTACAAGAAGTGCTAAGATTCAGGGGAGACATTGAACGTTACACTTCGAACTCATCGGCGGGGGGACTCTGTCCCAGTAAAAAAAAAGAGTGTGAAAGAATCTGAAAAGCCAAAATACACTGTCGAAACAATATCAGCTGAAAAAAAGGCATTATATTAAACATCTTAAAAAGGGGACGAGATGGAGCAAATGTATTTTTCCATGCAACTAGCCTGATAAAAGATTTCTGCTTTACAAAAACGGGTAGTAGTCTTGATTTAAAAGTGGAGCCCCAGACTTCAATTCCATACACAAGACGTGAGTAAACCAATGAATAGTACCTATAACTTGATCATTTTCTGAGTTAGCAAAGAGCGAGGAAGCACGCACCAGTAAAAAGGACAGAATTGAGCTTCTTTTAAAGGGAGGCAATATGATGGTTCCACTCCATGTGACAATCAAAAGTAACACCCAAAAAGCACATGCCTCATTTCGACACCCGCGCAAACATGCTGTAGCGTTCATGAACTGTCCCTAACGTGTAGGATTTATTTGTTAGGTAGGTATCATTCCCTTGGTTAGGTAGGTTTTGTTTCCTGTTCCTCAAACGATAAACTCTTCTTTTCCAACTTCTCTAGGAGGGAAGGGTTGGGCCTAAATGGCGAAACTTTGTTCACTTTGAGGAGCCATTATTATTACTCGTTGAGCACCAACTTGGTGAAATAATATTTCTTTGAAGCCAACAGCTGATCTGACAGGCCATTACTGTTGAAACTGATGCTTCCTTTGAGACGACTGATGCTTCCTAGACTTTCTTGGAGAGGGTCAGTTTACTACTGCCTACAACGTCAGAGATGTCGAGACAAATTATGTTGTTGCAATTCAGAAGCCACCAATGGAGAAATAATGATTCTTTGAAGTTGAGGAGATTCATGCAGCAGAGTGAACATTTGTCGAATGCAATACCCAAACCTGATCAGACAGTGCCAAGTTAACAACATTCAGTGCCATAGCCCATTTCTATGTCTGTGATATATTAGCTAGTCCATTTTCTTGTTTCACTTTTATTGTTCGAACTAATTTTACCCATTTGGCGCAACACTGTTTCTTGGAGTTTTTCCCCTGGTTTTTTTAAAATTGCTTTTTAATGTGTCTGCTTGCGTTTTGCTTCCTTGGCTGGCCAAGTGGTTGTTTTAGTCACTAGTTGTTTTTAGCTGTTGTTTTAGTCACCCGCCATAGCTTGGTTTCCTCAGTCGATCGATATTATGTACCTAACGCCTTTTTGTCTTCTCATTATTACCCTGAATAAAATTAGGTATCAGCTGCTATAGCACAATGGAAATGAAATAACTGAGAGTAGGATTAGGTAGGACATAGTCTCTTGCTTGGGCTGTGATTTTTGCCCCAGTATTCTACTTTGAGTGTGATCCACGTGTATCAGATGCCCATCATTCCCAGAGACGAAAGAAGCGAACAACTGCAGAGGTTGGTGATCTCAACACTATTTGATAGGTACCTTACGCTCTTGAAAGTCCCAATTTCTACTACCTTCACCCCCATGCTCTCTACCGTTACATGGCGCCCAACGTGAAAATGTGTACTACTGATGGACTTTCAATAGCTGAGGGTATCTGGTGAGATCACGCACCTCTTTCATTTCAATAGTTTTGGCTTGTCAAAGTTGGGTGATGAAATGTTCTGGGTCATTCGCTGTTCTTAGGATTAGATTTTGATGGGTTTATTTTTCTTTTGTTCGCCTCAAGCTTGACTTTGCTCTGTTGTGCATTGTGCCAACGGTTCTTCAAGATATTCAGAGGGTGAACTATAGAGAGGCATGATCATACAGAACACAAGCGATTTGGTTATTGGGGGAAATACAATGGGTTCCAATGGCATTAGTGTTGAGTCTTCAGGGTCACATTTTGGTGATGAGGCTGCTCAGGACACAGTTAGAGATGTGTTATCTCAAAGAAAGCTAGACAGTTTAATTGATGCCATTAGTGGACTGTCAGCTCATGTGGTAGCCAGAGATGCAGAAGTTCATTGTAAGCTTCAAATGGCTGCAGAGAGGTTGGATAGACAGGCTGAGGAAGGAGGAACTCACACCTTTGAACATCAGGACACAGCAGTTCCAGCACGATCGGGTGATGTGGAGGCTCCTGTGCTTTGCAGCCTGACCTCGAAGTTGAGGAAGGAGGTGAAAATTCATCCACCGTGTTTTGATGGGAAACCTGATGCAAACCCCATAGCATTCATACAAGCCTGTGTTCAGGTGAAAATTTCACATGATGTTTCAGATAGAGATTTTCTGGGAAGTTTGAGATACTTGTTGAAGGGTAGTGCTTTGACTTGGTTCAATCTCATCAGAGACACCATCACCTCCTTTTCCCATTTTAAGTCCATTTTTCTCAAAACGTTCATATCGACCGATTACATAACTCAGATTTCAACCATTTGGCACAACGTTGAACAAGGCAAGGATGAGAATGTGTTGGATTTCACTCTAAGAGTTGCCACTCTTGCTGATTTGTTTCTCAGTAGAATGGATGAGCAGGCCATTATTGCTCATGTCCTTCAAAGATGTAATAGGAGGCTCAGGTCATTTGTCTTGGGATCACACTTTGACTCCTTGGCATATTTCATCATGGAAATGAAAGCAGCTGAAGATAGGTCCATTGACAATATGAAGGTCTACAATCCTCAGGTTGCCAATGTTCAGGATTTACTGCAAGGTGCTGTCAGTACAAAAGGTGGTATGGCTCGAGAGGTGAGTTCTGGGAACACTGGGAGTAACAGGCCATCCCAGAGACATGAAAGTATTTGGCATAATCATAGGCAGAACAGGCCACAACATAATGATCTCGGGCACAACAGAAGATGGCAAAATGACAATTGGAACTCTGGTCCATGTTATCGACAGGATGATTTCGGAAGGCAACGTTATGGCCACTTCAGGTATTCCAGAGGCAATAACCATCAGGAATATGGGAACAGTCAGAATATGGGAATGATCAATGGCACAATTGGCAGAACAATAATTCATGTGGTCAAAATGCACAACAGCAATATGGGAATGAAAATGCGGGTCCTTGTGTTAATGTGAACCTGGTGGGGACTGACACTTCGCATATTTCAGGAGGTTCAAAATTAGAATCGGGGAAACTTAGGCCAGCCATGCAAAAAGTAGGTAACTCAGCTCCGAAGATTGATAAGATACGATCAAAAGTCTACTCTGTGACGGTGGTTAACTCTAATATCAAGGAGAACAACTGGGATGCCTACTATCAGTATTTATGGAGTCACTGCATGCCGGTTCAAAGAGATGAGACCTTATTGAAGACGAAGTTGTGTGGTCAAAAGAGGGATGTTTTGGGAAAGGAAGCATTCAATCAAGGTGAAGAGGAGATTCGGAGAAACCCTATTCTTTTTGCATCCTATCGGAAATCATTTGGCGATCGTGGTCATGTTGCTATGCAACCAGAGACTGTTCAAGATGTAGCTGAGGAGGTTCATGCTCAAGCTGATGAATGTGATGTGATGAGTAGAATGCCACAGGTGGATATGAATGAATATTTGGGAGCCACTGTAATGGATGTGCAATTGTTCAAAGATGATCCTTTGGAGACCAGTGAACGAGAGATTGAGCAGAACGGGAGGCCAAATAGAGAGGTCGAAGTGATCAGATGGCCAGGTGGTATGCCAGGCCGAAGTGGTGAGACTATGTTGGAGCCAAAGATGAATGGTCAGACACAAAATGGGGTGGTGGAAGAAATAGGCTTTTTTGGGACCGATTTTGATATGTTTGAAGAGGAGCAGGTTAAGAAGATTGGAGTAAGAGATTGTGTTGAAGTCAATCCAGTTACCAAACAGTGTGATGGGTGTGACAAAGAATTGAATGATGATATGGTCACCAATGGTGCTAGCATGGTACCACAGGTCAATGATGGGGACAGAGCTCGCCATGTTCAGTTTGATAATGTGGGATCTGACAGTATCAGAGGTCAGAAGAGGCTTAGAGATGTTGCAGGTCTTGGTGGGAGGAAGATTCAGAGGGGATATCCTATGCTACCCCTTCATTTTGGTAGAATATCTTTACCTGCTCTGGTAGATACAGGCAGTCCAGTTTCCTTGATGCGATACGATGTTTATCATAAGTATTTTGGTCATCTCCCCCTTCAGCCATCTAAGCTGAGTCTAGCTAGTTTTACCAAGCAAGAATGTCAATACAGGGGTTGTATTCAATTGACACTGGCCCTGCATGGTGAGAGAGCAGGATTCACCTTTTTTGTTCTGGATCAACTTTCAGCTAGATTCATTGTCGGTTTGAACATCATTCGGCACTTTCAAATTATTTTGGATTTTGAGAAAGAGGTGTATATTGTTGCAGGGAAGAGCTATGATTTGCTTTATTTGTCCCGGGATCAGGAATTGAGCACAACACCATGCCACATGATACAGAGAGATATGGTTGGGGAATCGGGTAGAAATGAGTGTTTGGACTTTGATGCCAAGGACTTGTGGGCCGCGATCACAATTGATTCAGACATGTCTTATCTGCAGGATGTTAACATGTACAGTGATGCTCTCCAGGATGTCAGGTTTGGTGATACTTTGACTTCCGAGGATTTGTCAGGTTTCAAGTGCATTTTGGAGCAGCATTCCATTTTGTTCAGGCCAGAAATTGGATGTATTCAGGACAGTGAATTTAAAATACAACTTGTGAGGAATGATCCAATCAGGCTTGCTCCATATCCAATGAGTCCTCAGAAGGAGGAGGTGTTGGAACAAATCATACAGAAGTTGCTTGACCAGAATCTTATTGCGCCCAGTCAATCTTCATATGCAGCTCCAGTTATTCTTGTCAAGAAGAAGGAACCAGGCAAGTATCGGCTCACAATCAATTACAAGAAGCTCAATAAACAGACTGTCTCGGTTTGTTCGCCACTTCGTAGACCTGATTCCATCTTTAGGATGTTCTCTGGATCTCAGGTATATTCACTTTTGGACATATCAGATAGTTTTTACAATATACCTATCAAGGATCAGGCAACAAGGGACATGTGTTCTTTTGTGACTCCATTTGGTCAGTACTCTCCATTGAGGATGATGCAGGGTTTGAAGAATAGTTCTCCTGTGTTCCAAGCAGCTATCAATAAGATTTTGCATCCATACAGACATTTTGCGGTGGCTTTCATTGATGACATAATCATTTTCAGTAAAAATCTTGAGGAACACAAGTTGCATTTGGCTCAAGTATTGTTTGCCTTACAGGAGAGTGGTGTGTCGTTGAACAAGAAATGCCACATTGCCACAAATCGTGTCGAATATCTTGGACACATCATTTCTGGGGGAAAGATCACTCCAAATCCTGAGAAAGTACGTGCTATCTTGAGCATCCCGGTTCCGGATACTGTGAAGAAGTTGCAGAGTTTTTTGGGGGCTGTTGGTTTTTTTGTCAAGCATATTCCTTGTGCCTCAGATCTTATGGAACCATTGAATCAATTGCAAAGAGGATCCACACCAAAGAAATTCAGATGGAATGCAGAAGCACAAGTATCATTTGATGCCTTGAAGAAGGTTCTAGCAGAACAAATTGCCTTATATATCCCAGTTTCTGGTCGCAAGTACAGACTCACAACTGATGCGTCGTCAGTAGCCATAGCAGCTATGCTTAGCCAGGTGGATAATCTTGGTAAGGAGTATCCAGTTGCCTTTTATAGCAAATGCTTGAAAGGATATCAGAGGAATTGGCCGTCAACTGTGAGTGAGTTATATGCTGTGGTTATGGCTATTTATTTATTTATTGACAATTAATTTGCCAAGACACAGTCCGGCGCAAATTAACAAGGACAAATACATTCCTCGAAATACGGCTCTACAGCCTCGTCGTACAAAAAAAAGTCACAATGAAATTAAACCAAATTTGGAATCAATGCTCCTGCAACAATGAGACATCTAGAGGGCCATAGAGAATATTTCTTCTGAAGGTGTTTGAACTGATATTACTTCCATTTCCAAAGGTTCTTGCATCCAGGGAGTTCCACTCTCGCACTGTTCTAGCAACAAAGGAAAACTTCCCAACATCCCTACAGACAGGTCCACATCTCAATTTGAATGCGTGATCGTGTCTACCTAAATAACCAGGGGGTAATAAGCTTTCTTTAATACTTGACCAACCACCTATGTTGTTTAGCCCCTTAAAAAGACCCACCAACCTAGAGGCCTTTCTACGCTTGGCCAATGAGACCCAACCAAGAGCAGTCAACAAATTGGACACACTACGAGAAAATGAATAGCAACCAGTAACAAAACGTGCAGCCCGTCTTTGCACCCTCTCAAGTTTCTCAACCTCTAACAGGTGATAGGGATCCCAGGCAGCAGATGCATATTCCAGCAGAGAGCGAACAAGAGCAAAATAAACTTTTTCTTTGACGATTTTGCTCGCCCTAAAAAACGCACGCCTGACAAAAAATAGTGCCGAGTTTGCTTTACTAACAACATTTTCAATATGTTTACTCCAACTCAAAGTTTTTGTGAAAGTAACACCTAAGTAAGTTACACTGTCTGCTAAAGGCAAGTCAAAATTTGCGATGCCGTATTTTCCAATAAGAGGGGATGTTTTCCTAGTAAAAGAAACCACCACACACTTCTCAACATTTAGCCGCATCCCCCAGTTGGCACACCACTGCTCAATCTTATACAAATCATCATTGAGGGAACGCACGTCATCAGGTGAGGTAATTTCTCTCATAACAGCACAGTCATCAGCAAAAAGAAATGACTTGCAAACTAAACTATCCGGCAGGTCATTAATATAGAGAGAGAAGAGGGTTGGACCAAGGACGCTCCCCTGTGGAACTCCAGAGGTCACTTTTCCAACATTAGAAAAGGTATTGCTTATCCTAACCTGCTGGGAGCGACGATCAAGGAAATCTGCTATCCAGTTAACCAAAACATCATCAAAATCTATAGACTTCAACTTCGATACCAATGCAGCATGTGGAACTAGGTCAAAAGCCTTTTCAAAATCGATAAACACAACATCTATCTGTCCTCCTCTATCAAGCACCATGGAGATGGTTTGGGAAAAAATTACCAATTGAGTCTCACAGGAAAACCCATTTCGAAAGCCATGCTGATTTGGCTTAATGATTCCTTTTCTTTCCAAGAAATTAACTAGATAGTCATTTATAATATGCTCCATGAGTTTACAACACATACTGGTCAGACTAATTGGCCGATAAGACCGTGCAAACTTCTTATCACCTTTTTTTGGTATTGGACAAACGAAAGCATGTTTCCATTTGATTGGCAGTTGCCCCGATAACAAGGACTTTTTCATTATCACTGTTAAAAATTTTGCAAACACATCAGGAAAAAGCTTAATAAATCGAAAAGAGAAACCATCAGATGTAATACTATTAGAGTTCGGCATTTTCTTTATCCATCTCACAATTTTTGATGGAGTTAACAAACTGTTTACGAAAGTAAAGACATCAGTTGACAATGGACACAAAACAGGCTTACTTTCGGGAGAAAAAACTGCAACAAAATGCTTATTTAACAAATTAGCCTTTTCCAAATCAGAATGCCTAAATATGCCCATTTCATCGAGTAGATACGGAATAGTATTTTCAGAGCCCCTCGAAGAGGAAACAAGATTCCATAATTTTTTGTAGTTGTTTTTGACGCCATCCTTGCACAATCCAGATATGTAATTCATATGTGCCAAGTCTTTTTCGGCATTTAACTCACCAAGCAATACCTTATAAGATTCCCTATGAGCAGCAGATCGACCCTTGAGTTTGAAAAGCCTCTTGCACCTGTGCTCAAGGTTCTTTATTTTCTTGGTAAACCATACTGGACGTGAGTTAGTCCTGTGCATAACAAGGGGAACTGCAGCCAAATGCTTGAAAACAACAGAAGTGAAAAGGCACCAAGTTTGCTCAATATCCAGGTAGGGAACCTGGGCAATAAACTCACACAAGTCATCTCTGATGAGATTACTAACAACCTCCTTATTTACTTTTGAAAATTTTGGTGATAAGAATGAGGTGCGAGGAGAGGCAACGTTTTCCAAAGCCAAGTCAACAAATACCAAATGATGGTCACTCAATCCATCCATAACAACAGTGTTTTTGACAATATTCATTGGCCTTATCAAAAATATGTCCAAAATGTTAGCAGTAGATGAAGTTACACGGGTGGGAGTCCTAACAGTCTGTTGCAGATGGAATTCTTGCAGAAATGAGATTGCCATGTTTGAGACACCAGAATCGGGAAAGCTGCTAGGAACGGAAAGTGTCTCCCAATTCACATGCGGAAGATTAAAATCCCCACCAACAATGATTTTCTTAGACATTTTAGAACCAAGCCCAATTTTATGAAGAGACTTCGTCATGGAAGAAAAAATGTCACCATTGCTTGAAGGAGGTCTATAGGCACCAAGAACCAGCAAAGGATGTGAGTGACTTGAACCAGTAAGAAACTTGCAACACAAATACTCGTGAGTAGCATCTGAAAATAGCAACTCAGAGGGAAGAGAGGATTTGGCCCCAATGGCCACTCCACCTCCATGAAGACTGCGGTCTCTGCGGAAAACAACGTAGCCATCTGGGAAAACTTCACGATCAAATATCTCATGATTTAACCAAGTTTCGGTGAGAATAAAAACATCAGGATCTATAATGGAGACAACGCTCGCCAACTCTCTAACCTTGCTTCGCAGCCCCCTAACATTGATTTGTAGGACTCGAAAATGATGATGGGAAACATTTTCTGAAACACAGGTTGAAACCTGGGGAGGACTCAAAACATTGGAATTGGGGCATGCGACATTCTTGGGTGCAACATCATCAGCTTCTAACCGAATCCCACCTTTCTGCCCATAAATGACAAAAAATCACAAAAATGAGTATGAAGACAACTAGAAATAGCATGAGCACCTTTCTCAGAGTAATGCAACAAATCATTGGATAATGAAAACTTTTGAACAGGACAAAGATTCAAAGATATTGATATTGATATTGATTTGATATTGATAAGTTTCATACCTTCCTTCAGGATGAACAATTTGAGGTTTACACGGATAATACGGCAGTAACATATCTTCATTCATTCAAAACGTTGAGAGGGAAAATAGGTAGGTGGGCGATAAAGCTCTCTTCATATGACATGGTTTTGAAGCATTGTCCAGGCAAACAGAATGTTTTAGTTGACTACTTCAGTCGAGTTGTTTCCCCAGAAGCATTGAACTACAGGGTTTCAAAAAAGCAGGTATGTCAGGATAAAGTTTGTGAGGTTCATTCAGACAGTGTTTTTGTGGCTCTGGTAGATGTTGATTCTGATCATAGCATGTATGATGGTTTCATGGAGGTTTTTCAGATGCATAAGCCTGAGGGTTTTCAAGATAGGCCTTCTTGGACAGTTAACTTTGCTCATCTCGTTTTGGTTTTGGCCATGTCATGTTCTTATCCAGATTATTGCAGCTTTGCTCGCCAGTTATTGAATATGTTTTGTGAACATCGGATTCCATGTTCTCAATTTTCGAGCTGTCAGATTTACAGGATTTTGTATCCATTTGGCACGTTTCCGGAGGATATGGGTAATCCAACACCAGTTGCATATGAAGTTGAAGATGTCATAGAGGCCACAACGTTACTGAGTGATTCTTTGTGTGTCAGGCAGGAATACCCTTTAGTCGTTGTGGAGAATGTTCAGAGGTTCTTACTCGAGAGATCATGGAGAGAGAAGGGATAATAGGTCTTTTTGTGCTTTATATTGTTTTTTTGTTGTTTGTTGCTTTTGCTTTAGGTTGGGTTTTATTTTGATCTGGCTATAAACAGATCTGATTTGTTGCACCATGGTGCAGGTTGGTGCCCAACCTAATACATTTGTGAGGTGTCGCCATGGTGGAGGTGGGGGCCTGCTGAATGGTCTAAACTGGTTCTGGGTTTTGGTTGGTGTTGCCTCTGCAAAGCCGCTCGTTTATGAGTGGAAATTGTGACTTGCAGGGGTGATGCTGGCTACTGGTGCTGGTTTGGGTCTGAAGGTAGGTTGGGAGCCCATTTCCTGTTTCATTTGCTCTCTTTTTGTTTTGTTTCTTTCTTTTCTTTTGGTTTTGGGTGGTTGTATCATGAAGAAAGAAAAAGTTAGATTTTTTTTTCTTCATCATGCACGGTGGTGCATTGTCAAGTTTGGGGGGGGCATGTAGCGTTCATGAACTGTCCCTAACGTGTAGGATTTATTTGTTAGGTAGGTATCATTCCCTTGGTTAGGTAGGTTTTGTTTCCTGTTCCTCAAACGATAAACTCTTCTTTTCCAACTTCTCTAGGAAGGAAGGGTTGGGCCTAAATGGCGAAACTTTGTTCACTTTGAGGAGCCATTATTATTACTCGTTGAGCACCAACTTGGTGAAATAATATTTCTTTGAAGCCAACAGCTGATCTGACAGGCCATTACTGTTGAAACTGATGCTTCCTTTGAGACGACTGATGCTTCCTAGACTTTCTTGGAGAGGGTCAGTTTACTACTGCCTACAATGTCAGAGATGTCGAGACAAATTATGTTGTTAATATTCAGAAGCCACCAATGGAGAAATAATGATTCTTTGAAGTTGAGGAGATTCATGCAGCAGAGTGAACATTTGTCGAATGCAATACCCAAACCTGATCAGACAGTGCCAAGTTAACAACATTCAGTGCCATAGCCCATTTCTATGTCTGTGATATATTAGCTAGTCCATTTTCTTGTTTCACTTTTATTGTTCGAACTAATTTTACCCATTTGGCGCAACACTGTTTCTTGGAGTTTTTCCCCTGGTTTTTTTTAAAATTGCTTTTTAATGTGTCTGCTTGCGTTTTGCTTCCTTGGCTGGCCAAGTGGTTGTTTTAGTCACTAGTTGTTTTAGTAACCCGCCATAGCTTGGTTTCCTCAGTCGATCGATATTATGTACCTAACGCCTTTTTGTCTTCATTATTACCCTGAATAAAATTAGGTATCAGCTGCTATAGCACAATGGAAATGAAATAACTGAGAGTAGGATTAGGTAGGACATAGTCTCTTGCTTGGGCTGTGATTTTTGCCCCAGTATTCTACTTTGAGTGTGATCCACGTGTATCAGATGCCCATCATTCCCAGAGACGAAAGAAGCGAACAACTGCAGAGGTAGGTGATCTCAACACTATTTGATAGGTAGGTACCTTACGCTCTTGAAAGTCCCAATTTCTACTACCTTCACCCCCATGCTCTCTACCGTTACAATGCACTGAATATTTTGTGCGTCTTTCCTCGGCATTGGATTATATCTTTTTTATCTGACTCCGGACTTTGACGTCCTCTGAATGCAATGAACGCATCGGCGGGGGGACTCCGTCCCCAGTAAAAAAAAATAAAAAAAACCGTGTGGGGAGGGAGGGAGAAATGTTTTTTCATTCCACAACCCAACCCACAAACGGGAAGTTGCATGCAAGCAGCTCCAGTGCAGTAAAAAGTTTTCACTTCCAACAGCTCCAG
>JASGXE010008048.1:0-18561 GCA_030068105.1 Sinentomon sp. SZTP_YWyxl
ATGTCCGTCTGAAAACCGACAGCACACCCACGAAATTCAGCATCATGGTCAGCATCGGTGGTCAAAAAGCGCCAAACGTTTTCTGAAAAATCCGGATATGTCAAGACGGGGATGTTATTTCATTTTGCCCGGTCTTCTCTCCACGATTTGCAAAATGCATGGCGTTCGTGTTTCACTGGCCATCAGCAAATCTTTTTTTTTACAAAACACGGAACAACCATAGAAGAAAAATACTAATAGAACGGACACGACTCTCGAGCAGCGTAAACTGCTTACGTCAGCTTCGCCATTTTGCAAATGAGAAAAACATCGCTGGAGCGTCTATGGCCCATGTGGTTGAACGTGAGATGCTGCCGCTGGAAATTGAAACTGGGTGGTGTTTCTGGAGTTCTGCCTTTTTCATTGCGTGTCTGTTCAGTTTGTCATGAAACAGCTGACTCTCATTTGTTATTGAAGCAGCTGACTCTCATTTGCTGACTCTCAATAATTGTTGTTGCGATTCCGTGGTTGCTGTTAATTTTGTCGTTTTCGGGAAAGCTTTTTTGTGCAGCGCGAGTGGCTTTCACTCTGATGGCAGTGAAATTTGCTGGACAAAAGGGCTGTTGTCGAAGTTGTCAAGTCGTCGGGCGTTGCACTCGAAATGTGGATGGAGTTGCCGAATGCCAGAAACGCCTGCCGTTCGCTGAAATTGATGACATCGTGGTGGGTAATTTCTTTCAAATTGCAAGGCATTTTTATGAACCCATGCCTAGTTCGCGAAAACAATTTTGTGTTACTTCGTCCACAACAGCCGAGGCGATGAGGTTGTTGCCGATTTTGATTGTCATGGAGTTTTCGCCGCCTTTTTTGGCTTGCAAAGGTGCATTTCCATTTTTCCAAACAAATAGTCATTTCACTTGCAGTGACCATGGCGCTACCGGCCGGATGAGCAGTGGTTGGAGGGGTTGGCCGGAAATGGAGCGCTTTTTTGGTTCCATTCGGGTGATAAAATTGGCAGACCTGTCGGTTGTTGCCTTTTGTTCCAACTCATGAACCCGAGACACCCATGAATTTCACTGTTTTGAAAATTCTGACTTTTTAACCAATTTTAAACTTTTTTGAACGGTGATCGAAATTGTTATCGTAAAATTGAAAATTATGTCACTTTTTTGTCACTCTTTCTCTTCTGTCACTCTTTTGTCGGCGCTATGGAAATTCCTTGCAACTTCTCCTGTCCATTCCACCAGCTGATTCTCCTGAAGTTGCTCTTAAGAGTAAAAATTTAAGAGTAAAATATTCAATTGTCTGCGAAACCAACCTCACGTTGAAATCAACATCGGGTTTTTGCCGCAATTTGACGATGTCGAAAGTGCAACATATGTGACGGATAGTGGAGAATTTGACGACTTTGAAGTTTTTCAACATGCTGCACGCTGCAGCATCTTGGTGGCAGGCAGACTGTGGAATTTTTGTTCTTCTTCTGTGGCCTTGTTGCAGGCATCAAATGAAGTGCTGGTGTGCAATCTTTACGAACATTTCTCTGCATTCCAATTTTATCACATTCGCGTTCTGACCTCTTTTTGGAGGTTTTTGATTGAATTTTGTTGGAATCTCTTTCGTAATACCCGGCTTACATTTGAAATGCCGTTTGTTAGTCCTGTTCTTTGAACCAAACCCTATCAAATCCACCCGACATCGTCAAATTCCATCCAATAGATCCAATTTTACAGTAAAAATTCAACGCAGTTTTCCATTGATTTCCCATGTTCACATGCGATGTTTTCTCAGTTTCAAAATGGCGCCGCGGCAGAGCAGTCTCCAGCAGAGCCGGACCCGCTCCTCCTCAAAGAAATGAAAAATAAACAGTCTGGGTGGGGCAGGCGCCGCGCCGTGTCCCTTCTTATAGTATACTTATTCTATGGAACAACTGGATGTTTTTGGGTTTTGCAGCGACAGCAAATTGGAATTTCCTTGGTGCAACTGCCTTTGACAATTGGTGCGCCAATGCTTTCTCTCGCTTTGCCTTCTCCAGGTGTTACCCATCAATGATGCAATCATCAGTTGCAGCAATGGGTGGCCAAATTCTGCTGACACCGTCATTCCATGTCGTTTCGGTCGAAAGGTGAGACTGAATTCCTTGCCAAAGGTGAGAAAACGATTGAAAAGCAGACGCCTGTCGTCAGCCAGCGATGAGGACATCGACGCTGAAATATTTTTGGCATCTTGTCCTGGTGGTCCTGATCGCGACATCAATCATGAGATCAGGGTTCCAAAGAGAACGATGGTCAACAATTTCACTCAGAGCGAAGAAAGCGATGATGACTTCGCTCAGAGGATCGAATTGCTGAAGAGGCAGGTGGAAATTGATGAGAAGAGAAGCTCGAATTTGAAGAATGAAATCAAACATCTGATTGAAGTGAGTTGCAAAGCGTTCTTGTGCAAGATGGAGGAAGGAGGTAACAAAATTGAAAGAGTGACGTGCCAAGCACAGGGATAAGCAGCCGCAGATTGCAATTGGGCTGTGGGAAACAACATCCGGGTATGATTTGTGGGAAACAACATCCGGGTAGGGATTATGTGAAAGGCAGGAAAATTCAAAACAGCAAGATTTCATGATGCGAGACAATCGAATAAACTTGGACAATCACATGCGCTAACTGCGGTACAGGTGGCCAATTTAGTCCTTTGTACGTACTATTTTTGGCGCAAGGGTCAATATAATTATCATATCAAACATGAATTAACCAAACCGAACTCAACCCAGGCTGGTTTTTCTGACGCAATATAGGCCTACGCAGAAACGTTTAAAAATAGCATGTCAAAAGAAAGAAATTATTGTCATATATCTGGACCGTGGTCTCCCGGTTCTTGGATTCCCCTTTCTTGGACGCTCCCATTTCTTGGATTCCCGTTCCTTGGATGGAATCGTGATGGTGATTACAGAACGAGAGTTTTTAATTGCCCTTGCCGGAGTTTTTTGCCTTTTGTCCCACCTCACCAACCCACGCAAACTTACGGAGGGTGTTCAATAAGTCCGTACCCTGATGTTGAAGACAGCTCTTGGTGAATGTTTTTCCATGTAGTCTCCTGCCACTACAATACACATGCTCAATCGATGTTCCAGTTGTTCATTGAATTCTTGAGACTGGTCTCTAACCAGGCATCTACTGCCTCCTGTTCCGCGAATATGGTTTTCAAGTTTTTGAACAGGAAAAAGTCACTTGGGGCCATATCCGGTGAATATGGAAGGTGGTCCACTATTTCAAACCCAGCGATTGCAACATTGCACTTGTGCACAGGCAGAACTGGCTCCACTTCAACAAAAATAAAGAACTCAGAAAGCTCCATTTCATATGAAAGATGCGACCATACACCAAACATCAAGTTTTGGGCACAGTTTTGGGACCCTTGCTGTTTCTTCTCTATATCAATGATCTCCCTCCAGCCCTCAAATGCAAAGTTAGACTGTTTGCTGATGACTGTGTCATCTACACGACCGTTGAAGAACTAAATGACTCCCACGCCCTTCAAGCTGACCTTGACGCAGCATCTGCTTGGGCTTCGAAATGGCAAATGGAATTCAACATCAGAAAGTGCGAAAAAGTCACCTTTTCCAGGCTTAGAGTCCAACACCATTCGAATATGTGATGAACAACACACGGCTTGAGAGTAAGCCTTTCTATAAAACCTCGGGGTTCACTGACTGATGACCTGAGCTGGTCAAAACACATCAATGCGGCTTCTTCCAAAGGCCTTTCTACCCTGAATTTTATTAGGAGGAACCTTCATGGTTGCTCTGAAAAATTGAAGCTTCTGGCATATAAGTCTTTGGTACGTCCCGGTCTTGAGTACGGTGCGTCTGTTTGGCATCCAACCCAGGCCAACCACTCGAGGCAGTTAGAGCGTGTTCAGAGATTCGCTGCGAGGTTTATATGCTCAGACTTTGATAGACGGTCAAGCGTCACGCGCATGCTCGAGAATATCCAATTGCCCAAACTTGCGGACAGGAGAAAAGCTTCGAGGCTGACGATGCTAAGTAAAATCCTTCAGGCTCTGTTGAAATCTCTCTCCCTCCGGAGGTGGAGCCAACGCGTGCATTATCAAACCGACATTCAAATCATCAAACCTTCCGGCACCTCGCAGTGCATTCGAATTCATACTCGGGATCTTTCTTTCCCTCAACCATCCGCCACTGGAATAATCTGCCAAACGAAATAGCGAAACTGACAAACATTGACAGTTTCCGGTCCAAATCCTTGGCGTTCATAACAGAAAAACCCGCGCTGTTTTCGTAGGTAGCGCGCACGTGCCACAGGCCCCGTGCCGTTCGCACGTTATAATAAAAAAAAAATAAATAATCAAACAGCTACAACGACAAAACAAAAAGGAACAGAAAATTGCTTAGACCACGCCGAAATGATCACAATGGAAGAAGTGAGCCCCACAAGGAATTACAAGATAAAAGCAAAAACCTAAATCGGTCAGGGTATGGACTTATTGAACACCCTCCGTAGTTAGGTTAGGTAGGTATCTTCATTGAAAATACATTTGACCACCACTCATTCTTTCTGGTTATTTGCAAATAATGCAGAAGGTACTTCGCTGACTTAAGACTGTTAGCTTTTTGCTTTGAAGCCGAAAACATTTGTCGCTCGCTGAAATGAACAATACCTCTTGATCCAAGAAACGGGAATCCAAGAAACGGGATTCCAAGAAGCGGGAATCCAAGAAACGGGAATCCAAGAAACGGGACGATTTTCGTCCAAGAAACGGGAATCCAAGAAACTGTGAGTGATAGTGGCTAGCGCCGCTATCACTCATACCGCAGGCAGCGCAAGTGTTTCAAATTATCCCATTGGGAGTGTTTCGATTGTCCATCCATCATGAAATCTCGCTGTTGTGAAGTGTCCTGCGATTCGAATTGTCCCCCGAGTGTCTCCCTAAACCCTTGCAATAAAATGCAAGAATCTTTTGAGTACCCTTTCTTTGAGAGATGCTTGTGCATGCAGGCAGACACCTACATGTTTTGCTCGTTTCACTTGCCCCAAGGCACAAGTCAAGTGACTTTGGGTAATTTTGCAACTTCACATGTCTTTCACCTGGAAAACATGTGATTCTGCCCCGAGTTATTTTGCAAGAGATTAACACATGTCTTCACATCTTTTAAATCCTGCAAGTCGAGTGTGGTAAAATGATATCATTGCGCATCATTGCTGAGATCAATTTGATCATGTCACATTCATCTCAGTCGTCAGTTCATCATTGAAAACGTCAGGGTATGCTAAAGATCATTTTCATCATGTAAGATTCATCTCTCATGACATTCAGCTCTGCTCAGATGAGAGTTTGGGGTTGGGTTGGGATTGTGTCAATTCAACCAGGGACCTTCAAACTTTTCTACGTTATTTGCAAAGGCCAGTTAACTGTGGACGTTGTCTTTTTCATTTTCTTTTCCAGGCTGATGTTAAATTTTCATTCAAGCAGGCAAATAAATGAAGAAGAAAGACAAAGAAAGACAAAAAAAGTGTCTTTCTTTGCTTTGGCAGAGCAAAGAAAGACACAAAAATTTCAGCAAATGAAACGATGGAATTTCCATTTGCATTTCTTCTGGACCTCAACACGATTACATCTGGTGCAAACTACAAAATTTCGGAGTGGGGGCATGGCCCCTTGGCTATGGCTCTGGCCTGTGTGGTCAGATTTTCAACATTCTTGCTTCAAAACCGTCAATGATAGGATGCAAAAATGCTGCACAAAATCTGTTTCGAGAAAACGAAAATTTCTCCCAAAAAGCACTCTGGATCTGAAATGCAAGAAGCATGTCTTGTGTAGCATTTTTAATCTTCTCCATGCTGCTTGTCGTAAACAGTTGAAAGGCCACGAGTATCATTCTGTAAACCAGTCCCAAAATTCCCAGTTTATGTCCCACAAATTTAAATTATTGTTTTTTGCATGGGTTTGGATCATTTCCCAGAGTTCCTGTGAGGCTTTAAGCGCTGATTAATAACTTGTTTTAAAACCCTATTTTTGTTATCCCATATTTATCAGGAGAAGCATCAATTCCAACAGGATTTGAGGCAGCTCAGCAGGAGCTACATGGAAGGAACTTCTCTACAGGAAGAACTTATTCTGGCAGAAGGAGTAAAGTTAGAAATTTCCTGATGTTGATTTGATTTAGTTTAGGTGGTTTGGATCGGTAGGGTTTTGAATGCAGAAAAACTTTTCTGTGTCCTCATTCATTCAACGAGAACACAGGTTGCAGTTGTCAAATCTGTAGGTTGTCAACTGTAAGATGTCCCAAAAAGCGGTAGGCTTAAAAATCTGCAGGTAGTCATAACTGTCTCGCAGAAAACCACACTGCAACAAAAACAGTATGTCAAAGTTGCAGACTTGGTGCTGCTTGTTGGCAGTTTGTTCAAATAATTGCTTGTTTCTTACTCTGATCATCTTGCACAATAACAATACTGGGCCTTCTCGGTTCTGGACTCAGCGGAATCCTCCCTTCGGGCCATGGCCACCAACAAATTGGGTGGGCTGGCTCAAACCAGCCTCAAAGCAGTCGGTGAATCTACTTCTGACAGTTTAAATTTACTTTTTCACTCAAACCAGGTTTGATAACTTATTGTGCCAATGTTCGTGTAAGGTTGACTCAAGTGGGATAATCACACGATGCCGATCAAACGAGGGCATGAACATGCTTGTGCATGAAAATGTCACCAGGGTGAAGAATCTGTCACAGCAAAAGAATGATCATTCTCAGGTCAGCGTTTGGGCTGCTTTTGTCCAATATTATTGTAAATATAAATTTTACGATAGGACGACACTTGATTAAATGGTTTCAGTTTCCTTGGGCCATTTTTGGACATGTGCCCAGGGCACACTGTTTTCCCGGATGCGATTTTACGAACCCTACTGCGACATTAGATGGCAGAGGGTTTTGTGCAAGAATGCTCGATTGGGGGCCTTCACTCGCAAGAAAACAAATGTTGATTTTTTCTTAACTAAAGCTATCTGAACCTGACCCAACCCTGTCCCCTCTCGGAAAAATCAATGCTCGCTTGGGGCCCCGACCTGCCATGTAAAGTCACGGCAGGGTTTGTAAACTGGCTTCCCGGATCCTTCCAACCACTTGGGATCTGGAAAACATTGTACTGTAGGCATATATCCAGGCCAATTAGTTCTCCAGAAAGCATGGAAATGTGGTATTGGAAACCTGATTGAGGCGCCAGGAAAGATTTAGACAAATCAAATTTGCAACTTTCGACATTTTTTGTGATTTTTACCAAAAACTCTGCATCTGCAGACAGAATTAGGTTATCCACGATGCACGGAATGACTTTCCGGATGGGGCAACTGCGAAAGCCGGTTTCCCTTAGGTATATTTCTCAGCTTTTTTGCATTTAAAAAAATTGGAATGCTGATGAATGTTTCTCCTAGGATCACTTGAACGGGCTTCCTTTCATCAAAACTGAAAAGTGTCACGTTTAACAAAACGTTGCCAGCCCTGACTTTGCCACCCTCCTGACTTTTGGTCAAAGGACTCCATTCACGTTTTTCGCCAAAGGGATATCGAATACTCCCTGAAACGTTTAATAAAAGGGTTAAGGGTTCCGTCGATGCACCCACCTGGTACCCCTTGTTCAGTGCTGTCAGTAAAATCACTTTTGGCATCCAAGAAGTTGGTTTTCAGGAACCTGTATATTTAAAATTGACTTGTAAAAACTTTGTCGGTGTGTTGACAAATAGCAAAAATTTTTACCTCATAAGTCTGCGTACTTTGACCCTCCACCATGATTTTGACCCTTTGCATGTGTGGGTCTGAACCATTAATTAGGCTCTGAAGTCCCCAAAAGCACATTTTGGGATCCATATCTGAGAAATCATATTGGAGAACATTGGACAATTTCAAAGTGTCTCACAATAGATCACTGGACAAGTTCAATCAAAATGAGCACAAGGAACACTGCAGTGCAATGATTTTCCTACATTTACCAATGACCTTTTAAAACCCACAATTTTGGTTAAAATAGACAGCACGTCTCTTTGCTTGCATATGTGCTGAATCTGCCAAATTCCTACGTCTCTTTGCTTGCATATGTGCTGAATCTGCCAAATTCCTATCAATTTACTGATATGAATTTGCAGTGAACTCCAGAACAACCTCAAACAGTGAGGTTTCCTATGGTCATTGTTTCTGTTTGTACATAATTAATTTAAGCTCTCAAGGCCAGTATGCTTGGACACCGTTTTGATTTGCTCTTTTGCATGTTTGGTTGTTGAAAAGTAGCGCATTGTACATATAGTTGCCTTCTAGTTAAGGTTTTCTTTCCTAAAAGTTTATTTAAACTTATTTTGATTGTGGCCACTTTTTCAAAAAATTGTCGAGTCGATCGTTGGAATACATTGTCCTTGAGGAGTGCTAGCAGATCACTGCAGATTTGAACCACACTACTGCAGAGATAGAGTTGAGTTGACCAAGGAACAGCAATCGTAAGCGGAGAAACATTGGTGGGCAGGTGCGTAGCGAAGAGTTTTTCTTTGGGGGGGGAGCATTATAGAAATTCCCAACTGCCACAGTTGAATTTTCTAACTGACGCTCGGGGTGTTGGGACGTTGAGCGGGGGTCTGGGGCGAAGCCCCAGCGGGGTTCCAAGGGGCAGAGCCCCTGGCGGGGGGTCTGAGGGGCGCCCCGCAGATGCTGAAGAAATTTTGAAATTTGGGGTTCATTTGGGTGCAAAATTTGTGTTCCTCATGCCAATTTTTCCCACCAGCGATAGCAAAAAGCAGTGTGTAAAACGCCACATGTTTTGCGACAAGGAAACTATGCCAGTGATTTCTCTTGGACACTGAAAGAGTCCAACGGCGGGCTGCCAGAGCTGAAGGGAGATCTGCAGGAGGCAGCTGAGACTTGGGAATATTCTTTTCATGGATGATTGATCAATGAGTGAAAGCTGTGTGGGGAAATTTCTTTCCATCAACATGTGATGAGTGATGTTACACTTCTTTCCAGGCTTTATTTCCTAACTTTCTGAATCAGAATATTCTCATTTTCTGGTAGTTGGGGAATCCATGCGAGATTAGAGGGTAGTTGTTGGGGACCCAAAAAAGTTAACAAAAGCCTCAGCAGCCAAAAATTTTAACATATGGGTTGGTTCGTAACCCCTCCTGTCCCCTCTATTTGGGAAATCTGTTTTGTTATCAGCATCATAGACCCATCAGATAATGGAAATGAAAAGGTTTCAAACCCCGCAGTTTTAAATTCCACAACACAAAATGAATCCAAACTGGCGCCATGAGAAAAGAAGCGCCATGTGAAAAAACAGCAGAGTCAAGTCCCGAGCCCGATCATCCCAAGATGAATCGGTGTCATTTGTGTGGTGCCAGTGGTTCTGTCTCAGCATTTTGGACCTTCTAGTACGAAGTTTTATAAAAAAAAAATATCAAGGTCAACCTTTCAGTGAAATGAAATTATCATCCCAGGAATCCTTTCCTTTTTCATTGGTGGCCATATTCTTCTTCTTTTTTTTTTGTTCTTAAAACAGGAAAATGGATTGGTTGGAAACGCATTACAATCATCCAAAAACATTTGCGGCAAGAAAGTGCTCAGTAATCAAAACAACTGCCTTGATCCGGACAGCATCGAACACGTCCAAATGCCTTACATTTGCACATTAAGAGCCCTATTTGCTTTGGCCTACTTGCTCTACGGTGCAATAAGCATAGCAAAAAACCCATTCGGTTTAATGAGATTCGCCTTTAGCCTGGTGATCAGTCCATTCCTGAAAGGTGGCAGCACATGTCTCAAACAACAGTTCAATAGTAAAAGATAAACAGCAACATGGTACTGGAGTAGTGTAATCGTTATCTCACTCAATCTGGCTTTAATTTGCATGAGAATGGATGGATGGAACCTATATCCCTGCTTGCTGTAGTATGGTGGGTGATTTATTGTTCTTTAGGATTCATAGTATCTGCATTGTATCTGGTGCTTTTGTATCTCTTGGTAGTATTCTCTGATTACCTTTTCTTTTGTTTCCTCAAACGTCCAGCGTGGCACGATATGTGACCGGCCAATGCTGGTTCCAGCTTCTGCTGGTGTAAACAAATAAAAAAACAAGTGGCAGGATATGGTAAAAGACTTCCCAAGTAGATTTGCCTTCCATATCTCTTTATTTGGTCTGCAGCTCTGATGTGGCCAGTTCTAATCTCAGGAAGGAGGGGGCTTCTTGTCAGGCCGTCGGGCTGGGTTTACCCCCTGCCTCCTGCAGTGACGTGGGATACTGTTTTGTCATCTGGTTTCCACTGCTTTTGTGCATAATTGGTTAAGAAATAAGATCCATTTCAGAAAACATCTACAGAAATGCCTTTTAAGAAAATTTTTGTGCTCAAATCTTGCAAGTTGCTGGCAACATTTCAAGCATGCATCTTCCTCATCAAAGTAGATATTGGGTGGGTTTTTGAGTTGTCAAAAGTACAACCACATTCTTTTAGGTTTGCATGGCGACACCTTGTTCGCTTTTCTTCTTTTTTCAGGATGATGGTGACTTCATCACTGGTCAAAACATTGTCATCGAAAATGTTTCCAATGGTGCCATGACTAACGTGCTAACTGAGAGCAGCAAATGCCCATCTAATTCGGAGAGTAATAATTCCAGTAACACAATAATTCCTGATGACATTCCATGTCTTTCCTTGAATGAATGCGAGAAAATCAGCATTCCAAAGTATAAAAAGACAATCATTCAAATATTTACGCTCATAAGAAGCTATCCTCCAACAGTTTGAGATTTCTGTGGAAATTTAGTGTGGGCATCCGGCATTTGTATTGTTTGGCATTTTGTTCTGGAACAAGATTTGTGCCATTTTTGAGAAAATATTTTTGTAACGACTTTCAAATGGAACTTATTTTTTCAAATGAACTTATTTTCGGATGTTCTTGGCAAACACCATCAATGCTTGACTATTGAAGTTATTTGCAATGCGAAAAGGTTTGAAAGAAATCACAGCAGGGGAAGGGGACCTTGACATACTTGGAAAATGTGGAAAACACATACCTACACGTGATCAAAAGAGTGGACTTGTCTGTTCCACGTTGACTCAACATATAAATGATGGTGCAATGCGATTTCCATTCAAACAAAAAGAGAAAAATCAGTGCAGCACTTAACAAGAGAATATGTGCACTTAACAAGTATCCCGAGGATGCACTTCCTGAAGTGCCTAATGACTTAATGAGCATAAACCATCCAGGACATCTTGTCCTCGATAAAAAGCACCGCAGATCGGCAAAGGTGTTTAAACAACCACACCATGGTGCGGTTGATGGTTCGAACATAAAAATGATTGCAAAAACAAAACTGCTCTATCATTCCACACCTGATTATCATGTCAAAACAAAGCAACCAGGATAATAGGCTAGCACTTCTTATTTTTTGACTCCATCATCTAAGCTGATTTTGTTGTTTGTGAATTAACATATCTTACACCTTGTGCCAGACTATTTTTCATAGATGACTTTTCCTAAACGTTTGTATTCCTAAGCGTTGAATAAATATAACTGATTTTTAGAAGTTCGGACATGGCCTGTTTGATCATCCAAAATCCCGTGATCTCCATAATGAAAGCCTCTATCCGTGGAATATTCCAAAGGGGAGTAGAGCATAAACATAATGTTTGTGCATTCTAAGACAAGTGTATGCTGTTGTTGTTCCCTGAATCCAGCTCAACAATGTCAAACCACGGGCCATGCTCTTGATTGCCACCAGCACTCAGCCTCGATGCATGTCGTGGACTTTGTTTGTTGGAAAAAATTCATTTTTGT
Source organism: Sinentomon sp. SZTP_YWyxl (assembly GCA_030068105.1). Classification (NCBI taxonomy): domain Eukaryota; kingdom Metazoa; phylum Arthropoda; class Protura; order Sinentomata; family Sinentomidae; genus Sinentomon; species Sinentomon sp. SZTP_YWyxl. Next base: position 11,801 of record JASGXE010008048.1, read on the forward strand.
GCTCCACTTCCAAATTTTCAAGGCTTTGCATTGTCGCAAAGGATGCATCCAAAGCATCCCTTGCATGATTATGTGTGATTGAGTCCTTGATTACGTGTAATAAATAACCCAAATGAGCCAAAGCTGAGCGCAAAGACACAGTGGGGAATACGGCGATATGTGACAAAAATACCGAACAAAAAAAACAGAGCTTTTAGATTTTTTAAATTAACATTTTTTTACCAACGTTCATTCAGACATGAAGAAACAGTGGAATTTGTAGATTCCAATATCGAAATGATTTAACTTGTATCTGCCTAATGTGAATACCAAGCCCAAAATTGCAGTCATAATATGGTTAAATATAAATAAAATTTGGGTCTAAGAAGAAAAGCTGAAAAAAGTTTGAATAAAAGGAAAAAAAAATTAAGTGCGAAAGGATTGATAATCAAATGATCGAAAACATCAGAGCTAGTTTTTTCTCCACAAAATGGCAAATGTGGCCAGGCATAAAAACATGCATCATGGTCTAAACTTTATACTTTCGCAACGACGCTAGTCGGACTGATTTCCTTCTTCCAAGGGCTGATTCTGTTTGGGTAAAGTAACAGTAAAAAGTGGTTTCTGCATGGGGGCAGCTCCTTTGAATAAGGCCTCATGAATGGTCAGCAGATCTGGCTTAACGGATGATTTCATTGGCTGCGGAAGTTTGACTGTACCACTAGAGCCAATACCCTGTGGCCTGTTTGAAACACCCTTGCTGGAAGTTGCAGGAAGCTTTAGCGGTTTGGAGTGCACATCGGGAGCTCTGGCCGGCTGAGTCCTTTCTCGTTGTTTTGGAGAAGGTTCTCTGCGAGTCGGAGGCAAGCGAGAACGAGATGATGAAGCACGATCGGGTCTGCTCTCATCAGAAAGACTGCCGATCAACAGGCAAGACATGGGCTGTCCATCCAATTGTCTGTTGTGCATGGCGTCGACTGCCTTTTTGGCATCAGCCAGACGGACATAGACAACTTCTGCAACACCATTTGGCAACATCTTACTGCTGCGAACTCGACCAATATCCGAGAAAAGCTCCTGAGAAATTTAAAATAAAGTACAAAAGTGTGTATCAATATGTTTTCATCAAAATAGTCTCCCACCTGATTTTTAAAGGGGGGACCGAGATGGAAAATTGCCCTTTTTTCTAAATGTGTGGACGAAATGTGCTGAAATATCTAAATTCTGAAGGTGAAAACTAATTGCAAATAACTTTTGTAGAAAAAATCACACACGAAGAACCAGAGGTATGTTTTTTACCGCTTGCGGTGATTCGGACAGAGAAATGAAAATGTTCTCGATCTTTAACACTTTGTTTTCTCAACTTTTTGTTTTCTCAACTTTTTGTTTTTTTTTTTCAGCTTTTTTGCACTCACCCCATGTGTCTCAGCCATTTATCAAGCGATCTCGTCCAAATTTGGTGTACTTATGTAAAAAAAAAACGTAAAACGACTGACAAGGCGATATTTGACAATCTTTGCCTCCATCACGATTGAGGAGGAAAAAGGCTAAAATTTCCCGCTCTTCTGGCAGTGTGACAGGAAATCACCTGCCACACAATTCTGGAGAGAAAAATAAGAAATGGGCCTTGTCAAATGTTTTGGCTCGGTGTTTTACGCTGAGAATTGTGTGGCAGGTGATTTTCTGTCACTTCGCCAGAAAATCAATAAATTTTAGCCGATGTAAAATGTATGGTTTTTCTCATGTATTCTAATGCATATGGGATCGCTTGTGCAAGAAAGCATGACCACATTTGTGTCCCCAATATATTTCCCAATCAATGAGAGCACAACAGACAGGAAACCCCACTTATGGGAAATTGGATAATCCGGACGCACCTGGTTTTAATTAATCCGGATAATCGAGATCGATTGTACAACCAGAATACCGTGGAAATATGCATTATGAATCATGTGTGAAGGGAGTTTCTGGAATAATGTTTTGTCACCCAATAATCATATGACCTTTCCACTTGCAGGGCCGATCCAATTCGAAAAGCTTGCAGCATGACTTAAATTTTACTATTAAAACAGGACAGAAATGTTGCGATAAATTATCCGAATACCTAGTCTACATTTCATAGTTGACTATACTGGTAAAACTAGCAAAAACGATGGCACTTTTGGATGCAAAAATGTTACGAAACACAAAAAAGTCACAGAACAGAGTGAGCACGGAAATAAATCAAAGAACCAGAGGAACTCACGTAAATATCATCTTTTGTGACACTGGATTGCAGATTAAATATCTTTATTTTAAAACCCTCATCTGCCGAGCTGGGACGGTGAGATGAGCTTGTACTTGCAGTTAGCTGTTTGGAGCGACTTAATTCTGAATGGTCCTGCGATCGGGCATTGGGTTTTGGAGGCAACCTGGAGTGCACAGGCTGTGAGGGAGGTGACATTTGCTTTCGAGGTATCTGTTGATTTGATCTTGAACGAGAAACAGATGGAGGTGAGGCGGCTTGAGCTGAAGGTCTAAATGAATAGATAAAAATGTATGCAGAAGTATAAATCATAGGTGAAAATTTTTTTAACTGCAGATGAAACAGAAAAGTTGCGTTCAACTGTCCCACAACTCAGTTCCAACTGTTTTTACATCCACGGCCACAAATTTGGAGTTCGAGAGACTGTTTTTCAGTTTTTATTTTTTTTTATCTTGAATGTCTGAAAGCGGAAATCATGCTCTGGACATGACCAAGTAATTAGCATTTCACACTGTTCTTGCGCATCCTGCAATGAAGTATAACTGTATTTCCAAATGGACAGCCACTGGCAGCTGGCAGAAGAATTATGAAGTTGTTCAGCATGAAAACGAGGCCGACAAAAAATCCTGTTCAATCTGCCATGAATGTTTGCTGCATCTGGGGCTTCATAATATAGATGAAGCCAAAACACGTTTACAACATTTCAATGACGTTTTTGTAGTTCCAAACTGTTTTATAAGACACGGGACAGATATTGTGCATGGAGACCATCTAACTCACTTGCCGTTGATCAATTGGTCTGTTGATATTTTGCAGAGCTTTGCCGACTGTTAAACACTTTGAAACAGATAATTTAAAAAATTAACGAAGATGAAAAAGTCATTAAAATAAAAAACTAGAGAAAAACTAGAGAAAATAAAAGTGAGAGAAAATTAGAAGTAATTGCAAGTGGAGTGAGAAAATAATAATAAAAGAAAAATCAAAATCAGAAAATGTTGATCACTTCTGTGTTTTCACTTGAGAAGCAGTGGATGAGGTATTGGTAAGATATGAAGGTTGCGCAATTACAGTACAAAACGCACATTAATCTGACAGGGTTCCCACCACTTTTTAGGATTTCATTTCCCTGACTTTTGCCGATCCATTTCACTGACCTCTGTTTTTGCAAGAACTTTGTTGCTACACCTTAACTGTAATTTACAGTTATGTCAGTCCTTCAAAGGAGATTCTTCCTTTTGGCCAGATGTCAAAATTGAGCCTGTTTCAACCGGGCACCACAATGTCACTGCGCAGTATCTCACCAGTTGCCAAAGCAGCGATGGGTCTCCTCTGGGGAGAGACCCAACGAACCAGTTGGAGAAGTCAAAAGGAGTTGGAAACATCATGGCTGGTTGTAAGATTTACATTTAGGTACCATCGTAATTAAAAAAAGTGCAATAAAAAGACACCAACCTCCTATTTCGGGAAGAAGAGGATGCTAGAGCTGCTGCCCGCAGCTGTGATGTCGATTGGACTGTGCGGATTTCCATCTCATCGCTCGTGTTGCTCTCTTCTTCAAACTGCTGACTGTCACTTTCATCGCTACTCTCGTAATGGTCACGGACTGATGCGGGTTTTACGACATGGTCTTCCTCATAATCACTGGTCCCTCCTGCCTCATCACTTGCATCAACCAGATCGACAGGGCTCGGCATTTCTTCTTCATAATCATATTCTGGCTCCTTTAAAACCATTTATAACACACCAATCATTTTAGTCATCAATAGTTTCATGCCTAATTTCTGCACCTTGAAAACAAATTTATCACATTCAATGGGTGCTATTGGTCTTAACTTTTTCCAGCTCTTTTAACACCAATTTATCACATTCAATGGGAATAATTTGTCTTCACTGTTTCCCGGCTCCTTGAAAACAAATTTATCACATTCAATGGGAATAATTGGTCTTCCCATCATACCATCATCTGGTTAAACATCTAGGCCAAATTTAAGGTTATTTCCAAGGTAATATCTTTGGAGAGGCCACAGTAACATTCTTTCTGGAGCTATGTGGAGATGAGCTAGAGTTGTCAAAACATCAACAAGTTTGCTGGTGCATTCCTCCACAAGTGCACTTTTCAATGTTTGTATTCGAATGTAAGGAAACGATAAAAAATTGTGATTGATACTCAGCTTACCTTCAACCGAGAAATGTGATTTCACTTTTGAAAAATTCGCAGTAATAGGAGATGCACCTGAACTTGATCCAGGAAAGCCTACAGAACTATTGCAAACTTCAATCAGCAGGTTTTTCTTGTAATCAGAATCACGGAAGCTTTTTGTTCCTGAAAACACCTGCGAAAAGATTTCTAAACAACATGACGTAAGTAGTTGTCAACCATACCAAATAGCACCTTTTTGCTTCATTAGCTAGATCTGTTCCCCGTAACAGTCGAACCTCACCCCGAATACCAGCACCTTTTAAATGCATCAGCTTGAGTGCTCCACATAGTGATATCTTCGTGTGAGGTGGAGCAGTCAAGCTGATAAAGTCAAAAGATCACATGATGTTATTGTCAACCAGACCAAAAACCAGCAACTTTTGACTTACCAACTTGACTACTCCACTTCACACGGAGACATCGCATCGTCCGTTGAGTGAGTGGGTAGACCCATCTCTCATCATAGGTCGTTCCGGTGACCTACCGTGCTGTGAATGCATGATGCCTTTAAAGCATCGGTGCTTCCGTCAAATATCCAGGCTTGTTTCACACTGCCTCCCACTGACTGATCATCAGGGGGTGGATCAGCGGGAGTGCTGCCACCACCACACTGGCAGCACTCCCACTGATCCACCCCCTGATGATCAGTCAGTGGGAGGCAGTGTGAAACAAGCCTGGATATTTGACGGAAGCACCGATGCTTTAAAGGCATCCGTTCAAGTCAAAAGATGTTGGTCGTTTGGTCTGGTGACAACTTACACCATGCTAAATAACTTTTTAAGGGAAGTTTCACTCACGGTTGATAGAGAACATTTGCCCTCCTACACACAAGTCCAATTAACTACCCTCATTTTACCCGGAATAAAAATCATTTTACAAAATTGACGATACAAGATGTTAGCTAAAGGTTTTAAATTTTAGTTTACCTAACTTTTTAGGACGTTCACTTTTGATGTGAGAGCTGCACCCAAAAGATGCAGGACCACAGTGACCTGCCCCAGACCCACAGCAAAATCATAAAAAATTGCAAAAGAAAGAAGGGGTGAAGAATTGTTTTACATCAAATAGAGGATAGAAATCAATCAGAGAAAAACTATTTCAACACTCACATCTGTGCTTTCCCTTCTTGACCGAGAACTGGGTTGCAATCTGGGTTTGCTTCTAGCAAAATTTGGAACAGTCTTCTGTTTGTTAACGTGCAAAATCTGGCGGTAATCATCTTCAATCATGTTTCGTTGTCTATCTGCTAAGTTGGTGATGATTTTGGATTCAGCAACTGGTTTACGAATGGTAGGATATGGCTTTTGTCTAACGACACCTGAGGTACTAGAAATGGCATTTCGAATGTTGGAACGCTGAGGTAATGGCTGCAGTTTGGTACTTTGGCTCTGCAGAGTGTCATTCTTGAATGTACGCCTTATCAATGACAAGGAATCACGATCTGTAAGAAAATATATCAACAAACAACTCACAATTTAGGCTGTCCAAAAACTATATTGCTGTTTTATACACTTGAGGCTGGTGTGTACAAAGGACAGCGATGCAAACAACGCGAGCTGATGACTCTCTCTTTCTGGGAATTCCTGGTTCATGGGGCACAATTTCAAGCTCCACGAACACACACCACAGTTCACAAGTGCATTGGCACCAAGGAAGTAAAGAAACAGACTTTCAAATACAACATCGCAAAGGCAAAAAGAATTTATGGAACAGGCGTGGGCTGTTTGGCACAGACTGAGATTGATGTGGTGATCACTGGATTTTCCTGCTTGGGCCAGAGTGACCGGGTTTGAGGTTTCAAAGTTCCACATTGTTGTGTTGTTTCAGACTTTTCTCGTTTTATTCTTTGCTTTTCTCTCCTCTTGTGGGCTTTTTGAAAATTGTTGTTTGATTTTCGCCCCCTGAGAATGAGCATGTACTTCAACGAAGAACAAAAGACCTGGCCTGCAGTTTTTTTCCGCTTGGACAAAACCCCCAGTAAGGTTTTGCAATTGCTGTTGCAAGGCGAAGGGAGGAAGTTCTTCGTCGGTCCACAGATTTTAGTTGGTTCAATTGATTTCGGAAGGGCTGGGTGGCGGAGTTCAAACAGGGTGACCGAGGAGCAGCCAAAATGGCCACGTCAGGGTTTCTGTGAATGCATATGCAGCCATTGTTTGTGAAGACCGTCAAATAACAACACCAATAACATTGTCCAGAACTTGAGCATCAGTGTGTATTCGGCACAAGAGATTTTGACCAGATATCTCCACATTTCACATTCACATGTCTGCACCTGTGGATCCCTCGTTTGCCAATGCCCACCATCAAATTGCAGACTTTTACACACAATTTGAGCAG
>JASGXE010008049.1:0-17836 GCA_030068105.1 Sinentomon sp. SZTP_YWyxl
GGCTTGCCTGGTGGAAATTTGATCTCTGGAACACCAATTTTCCCCCAAAATGAACCTTAGTTTTTTTAAAATTTTTTCAACTTGGGGTCTTCGCCCCCAGACCCCCCCACCCGGAGCTCTAACCCTTGGAACCCCGTTGGGGTTCTGCCCCAGACCCCGTTTATTGGTGAACATCGCGACAAGACCCTAGTCTGGGCGGGGGTCTTGTCCCGCCCAGACGGGGATCTGGGCGGGAAAGGCAACGATAACGCTTACCTTTGACTCGGCAAGCGTTATCGTTTATTCTGTCTTTAAACTGACTATCTATAGCCCAGCAGAAATGTTAGTTTGGTTTTAGGCACATCCTAGAGCCTGGTGGTAGTGCATTCCACCCAAAAATAAAAACAAAAATCGTCAAAAAGGAAAACGGAATGCGCGTTTTGCATCGCACACTTCGTCCATTTCCCATTCTTTTGCCAACGTGGTGGCGCATTTGCGGGAGAAAAAGGAAACACGAGGTGGAACCATTTCGGGCTGCAGAGAGATGGCGCTATGTTACTTCTAGTATTTTATTAAACTTCTTTGGTTCCCAAAAGAACACTCCCATCTAAGTCAAGGTTAAAAAAGGTGTTCCCAAGGTGTCCCATACAGAAACCGCACATGTTTAGAGTGTACACTTCAAGCACGAGAGAGCATGCATATTATGCACTTCTCAGGCAACAGCTTGGTACACCTATGCATCTGCCATTTTACCAACCTTTTACCTTCATTTACCACCATTTTACCCTTTTACTTTCTGCCATTTTACCACCCTTCCAAAACGAGGACTCTTTTCCATTCCCCAGGACCAATGTGGATTAGGAACACTCTTTTTTCCTTCAATGAACTATTCTGTCTGGAATCCCTCATCTGACTAATCCTGACCTAACACCCTACCGTCACTGCCATTGCTTGTCAACCGATTGGATGTGTCTCCCAGTTGCTTCTTGTAAGCCTACAACTTGCTAGTCGCCTATTTTGCCATGAAAAAACCTATCCGAAGTTCGCGTATTCACATGTGCACTTTAAACCCGACGTTTCGGTATGGAACATCTTCGGAACACCATTTTAAACATGGGCTTAGACGGGGGTGTTCTTTTCGGAACACCTTTTGGAACACCTGTCGTGATTTCGGAACACCATTTTCCTGTCACAATTTGGAACATATGTGGTGTTCCAAATCGCATATGTGTTCTAAATTTGTTACAGGAAATGGTGTTCCAAAAACACGACAGGTGTTCCAAAAGGTGTTTCGAAAAGAACACCCCCATCTATAGCCCATGTTTAAAATGGTGTTCAGAAGGTGTTCCATACCGAAACCTCGGGTTTGGAGTGTAATAGGTAGAGTCCATCACAGACTCAGGCGTCGTGTCAACTGGCCCGTGAAATGCATGGCGTTCGTGCAACGCGTGAAACTGGGCTAAGCCTGTCGAAATTGGATGGTCCATGCCTGATCACACGAGAATTTCTCATGCATGTTCGAAGATTTTTGGCATAGACCCTTTTCCAATACGTTTCAACATCGTCAATTCGTTCATTCGTTCGTTCGTTTGTTCCAGGGATCCAACCCGGCTACATTTCAAGCATTGATATCATCAGCGCTGATTTGGAATATGTCGATTCGGACTCCTTCGCCGGCATCAAGGCTAATTCTGTGCGATTGGTCAACAATAGAATCATCAAGCTGGACAAGAACGTATTCAGGTAATCTAACTAAGTTGTCGAAGACATCATTGGCTGAAAGCTTAACAAAATTTTATTGACGCACCTTGTACTTTGTCGGCTTATTACAGCCTAATTGCCACTCACAACGAAGCTTCAACTCAATAGTCAATTCTGCAGCTGAATTTATCCTTCTATGCAACAATGGAAAAGGAGCACGCAGTGTTGTATGAATGTGCATAGAAATATAATTTCCGCCACAATTCCATCTACCGAATTGACTATTGAGTCGAAGTTGCTGAGTGGAGCGGCTGGTCAGGATTTCATTCGGTTGAAATTGAGTTTGGTCCTGTTTTGCAAATTTTTCTTTCGCAAATTCTGTGTTTTAATTCGCATCTTGTCGCTTTGGAAATCGTATAGGTGGGTTCCCATCCCATAGGGACATATGCCGAATGGACCGTAGCCTCCGAAAGAACAAGGCCATTGCGCAGAAATTAAAAATTGGCGTGACGTCACAGGACCGGATGATGTTTCCTTGAGTTTTGAATGCGTCCGAATGGCGGACCGCGGTGCGGCGCCCAAGGAAATTTCCATTTCTCTTGATCTAGACGACGGATTTTGATGAAATTTTTCATGGAGGAAAGCGAAGAAAAGTGCGATTTCAAATATTTTATGGTTCTTGACTTTCTGCAGGAAAAAAAACGAAATTATTTCAGGAAGAAAGTGTTCAGGTTAAGATGCGAAAGAATTCCGGATTCCTGACATATTTTGATTAATTGCGCGATTTTTTCTGCTGCAACGTGGTTTTGACCTGCGGAAGAGTTGCAGAGAAAACTTTCAGCTTTCCAAAAAGTCCAAAATCATTGCATTCAACACCATTTGACTCTTTATCAAGAGAGAATGCGACATGGAAGCGCATTTTTGTTTTTGGCGCAAGAACACGCGTCGAAATGTGTCTTGATATGGTTTTGGTGTTCAAATTCAATTATTTTAGCATTTTGGGAAAGGTGAAAGCTTCCTCGACAACTCTTCCGCAGGTCAAAACCACGTTGCAACGGAAAAACTCGCAAAATCATTAAAAATTGTGTGGCAGAAACTTTTGCAAAAATTGAAAAATTTCCGCAAGCGCCAGTGATCGAACCCGGGCACTTTCGCATCTGACGCGAGAATTCTACCACTGAACCAACGAAGCATCTTGAAATTCCTCCCTCAGAACTGTCCTTTTGAGAAACAACGCCAACACCGACGTGATCCTTTTGAACTGCGCTTGCATCCCAGACTGAATGACTGCGGAGAATTGGGAACTTGCCTTCTTTTTGGACTTTGAAGGACGCTTTTTTTTAGTGTTTTGGTGTCATTTTTGCGACATAAAGGTCCTGTGGTCCTTTTGTGTTCATTTGAAACATTCCGCACTCAAATCTGTTCGCGAGATTTCAAGAACGAACAATTTTCTCTGCGCCTTCCCATTCCTCCCAATGCATTTCTTCGCAGTTTCCCGTCGGGTCTTGTGACGTCACCAAACCAGCGCAACGGCCTTGTTCTCTCGGAGGCTACGAATGGACACGCCGTCCTACACTTAACGCCTTGCTACATCTACATACATATAACACCGGTGATGTGCGTGCGGCAAACGCAACGAATTTGCGCGCGAAAAGTCTTCCCTGGCAGGAACCCCTGCCGGATCAAAAGCTGCAATTTGTGTACACGACGTGTGATGTGTGTAGCAAGCGCCATTAGATTTTCAGGCGCAAACGCTTGGCCAACTATGGACCGGCGTCTTTTGCCTGTTTTTCGGTAACAGTTCGGAAAACCGGCCGATATTGAACTGAACGAGCTATCACCATTGCTCTCTGATATACTAAAAGCTAACTAAACCAAAAACCTAACCTAACCTAACCCAACCCTATACCTATATCCCAACACACCTATCCTAACCTGTCCTGTCCTACCGACCTCGTCCTCATCTTCTTGTCCTATTTTGGCCACTTGAGCGTGTGTGAAAACTCGTCCAGTTCAGCTTTTTTCAAATGTCGGCAGGTATTCCGAACTGCAACCGTTTTTGTCTAGACATTTCTTTTCCTTTTGTTTTTGTTCAAAAGTGAAATACCGCCCTGATTCGAACCCAAAAAAACTGCAGCGGACTGGATTACGAGTCTGACGCCATTACTTCTCGGCAAGGCTCAGATGCCTTTTCAAAAGTGTCGGGCTATTTATTGGAGATTTTTTTACCTATATCATGCACGGTTCAATCTCCCAATCTCATGAACGCCGCCAAACGCATTCTTTCATGTAATGCGTTTTGCGTAACATCTGAGATTAAGATTTCCATTGGCTCTTGTTTTGAAAAGCGAAATCTCACATTCAAAAGTGACGGTCCTGATTTCCCGGTACTTTTAAAAATAAACCACGCGGGAGCCATTTTTGATTCTACGTGATCATGTGCTGCAAAACGCATGATATTCGTGTAAAGCGTGAAAAACAGCATCAAGCTGGTTGAACTGACTGGCCTCTTGTTTTGTCTGACATATGGAACATCACATATGTTTGAAGATTTTTGCAGATCCTGCATATTGTCGGAATGAAGACAAAAAACCCGAGACCTCTTGGCATTCATTGTTGAGAAAACACCCATGTATGCACTCTAAACATGAGATTTCAGTTTGAAACACCTTTTCAACACGTTTTTAATACGGGCTTTAGATGGAAGTGTTCCGTTCGGCCCATTTTTGGAACACGTGCCTAATGTGTCCTTGGAACTCTAAATACTCCTGTCACAAATTTGGAACACATTTTTAACTCCAAATCAGTTATTGTGTTCCGTGTGTCAGAGACGTAGCGCCCGCTCTAAGGACACATGCCGTGTTCCAGAAATCTTCCGAATGGAACAGTTCCACCTTTCTAAGACTGTGTTAAAAACGTGTTTTGCAAAGGTGTTACAACGGAAACCTCCGGTTTTCAGTGTAGGCATTTTTCTAATGAGGACAGATTCATCGCCCCCAGCCATATTTATTTCTCCATTTTGTTCAGTCATCACAAGGTCGCAGTGGATGGGTATGACCCTTTTCTCGGCCGCGATTTTACAAACCCTGCCGCGACTTTAGATTGCAGGGAGCGTTTTGTGCAAGAATGCTCGATTGGGGCCCTTCATTGCAAGAAAAAAATATTGATTTTTTCTTACATAAAGCTATCTGAACCTGACCTAACCCCGTCCCCTCTCGGAAAACTCAATGCTCGTTTGAGGCCCCGGTCTGCTATCTAAAGACGCGGCAGGGTTTGTAAATTGGCTTCCCGGTCATGCATGAACACAGCTGCGTTCAAAGGAATCCTCGTTAATCCTAAAATGGAGAATACTTGCATGCTATACCTCGACGATGTTCAATGCTTTTAACCTATTTCATTAGGCTATTTGACCTATCTTTGCAGCGCTGTGCATGTGTTATAGAGCCTTGTATGTCGGCTAGCTCTTCTCAGGCTCCACCAAAACTATTCGAAAGCACTAGAAGTCCTTAGGGTCAGTCTCATGCAGGTGCCATCCAATTTCAACGCAGGGATTGATGCAGTTTCACGCCTCACACGAACACCAATTATTTTCTGCACATGTTGCATGTCATTGATTCCATGGTGCTTGCGTTGGTGGTGAAGTCCTTCGTTCGATGAGTTTTGTCGGTTCGTGTGCAGTCTTCAGCACCGCAATGCATCGAATACCCTAATCGCGAAAGCAGCCTGACAGTTCGCGCCATTACTGGGCATTAGACATATTATTTATGCTCAAGCTTATAGTGCAGAGACTGCTTTTCCTTGTTACAGGCTACGCTATGCATGGACATTGTTTCGGAATTATAACGTACCTGCAAAATATGCTTATAAGGCACAGTATATGTACAGCATCCTTCAAAAATCACGCGCTGGACTTACCGACCCATGTGTCCGCTCGTTTCTTTTGGCCGTCACTTCCGTTTTTGGCCCTTGCCCGGTTTGCAGAGAGCATTCAACAGCTGGCTGTGACATGATCAAATCATGATTTCCGCAATCACGCAAATACTCGATTCCGCGCAAAAAGGCTTTCCTTGAAAATGAAGAAAAACGATAAGGAAAACAATAAAGTGCAGACATCAGACAAGAAATAAGCAAAAACTTTAACTTCTCCATCATTCGCGCATCACAAAAAAGAAAGAAAGAAAAATTCGATTGCACCACCCACCTTTGGTGATGGTTCATTTTCCCCTGTCATTGATGCGCTCAAGGTGTCGCATTGATAAATGTCAATGTTTTAAAAAAGTGTCAAAAATGTGCAATAGTAAAAAACGTTGAGCGTGAAACGTGTACAGGAAGTGTAATCGGCAAAAACGTGTAAAAAGCACAAAATTTGTAGAAAGTTGTTGAGTATGTCTAACAAGTGTAGAAGTCAAAAAGTGTACCTAAATTCTAAAAATGTGCCTAAAAGTGTGTTGAGTCATCACCCCACATGATGATTTCTGGGGCATTTTTTCCTGTGTATTTTCCGGACAACATTCCGTACGAGGAACGAGTATTGCTGTATGGGTAAAAGAATTATCTCTAATTTTGTCATCGTAGAAATTAAAGTGCGCAAGATATCAAACAGTTTTCACAACTTTCAACAATTGTTGTTAATCCTTTTTTGGTAGAGTATATTTGAATGGGTTGGCCAGTTACGCGGCGCATTTCAACATCAGCGGATTGTGACGTCCCAGTGCTCCTTTTGCAGTGACGGAAGTTTTTTCCTGACTGGACCACTCTCACAATCAGCTATGATTGTAACGGCGGTCCCCTCAAAATATGGATACCTCGACACCAGTTGGTACCCCTGGATACTCCATTGGATACCCCTCTTTCACCTATTCGTAACTTAACGCAATCTAAAGCCTATCTGATCCTAACGTACCTGTAATCTAACGTATACCTGTAATCTATCCTAACGTACCTTAATCTTATCCTAACGTATCTCAACCTATGCTATCATCCTCTCCTGTCCTAACCTATCCTATCCTAACCTATCCCAACGTATCCTAACCTTTTCCTACAACCTACGGAATCCCATCCTATCCTCTCCGATCCTATCCTCTCCGATCCTATCCGATCTTATCCTATCCAATAACCTAATCCTTCCCAACCCATCCTGTCCTATATCGTATCTAACTTTACCTATACAAGGGGGAATCCAGGGTGTATCCATCATGTAACCTGCCTGTCCATGTTGGGGAAACACAGTCGCCAATAAATTCAAAAACATGAAATGTCAATCTCTGCGTAACCACCTCCCAATTCATTTACCAATTCGTTTTGCCGATATTCCTGGATAGTTTGAAAATAATGATGACAATGTCACAGTGATAAAGATAGACAAGGTGTAAGAAAATAAGAAAAGCAACATGGACCAGGGTTTTAAAGAAGTGGATTTACCACGATATCAAAACGTTTGAAAGTATAAACGTAGGTATCTTAAAACTTTTGAAACACCTGCGTGCATGCATGCCCCCATGCTTTTTATCGTTTAGGCCTTTTTAATGCGCTGCCGACATCGTTTTCAGGAATCTGTGCTTCACTGATCTCGCTTCGCGGAAGTGAGACTCGGAGGTCATTCGCCTGCCGTAAATTTGCTGACGCTCTGTTTAAGGGAAGCGCAATTCGGGTCTTGTATTTTTTAGCCAACGTGAAGGATCATAAACCTGTGTTGTGTAAAGTGGCGGCGGAATTAATGTACTCATACACAAAAAATTGCGACTCTTCAGATTTTAGTAAAAGACCCATAGAGTAGAAATTAAAGATCCTCTTTGGCGAGGTCAAAACCAGACATTTGCAGAAAGCACTCTTGAAATTTGACCTTTAATTTCTACCGCCTGAATAAGAGTAAAAAGAAAGAAAAAGAGTTTCGGAGGCAACAGTTAAATGGGAAAAACACGTGTATGAGTACATTAATTCAGGCACCACTATGCAAGCGCCCCTCGAAAGTGTCAGGACATAGAAATTCAGCATGAACCCCGATCGACATATAAATATTCGTAATTCCAAATGGCTCGAGCGCCACGCAAAACACATGACATTCGTGTGTGGCGTGAAATTGCATCGCGTCATGCGTGGAAATTGGATGGCTCCTGTATAAGTTCGCCTGACCGTTGGAACTTCTCTTCTGCTCGATTTTTTTGGAGGACCCTTCAGAATCCTGCATGCAATGAGTTTTTTGTGTTTATTTGATATCCACATCAATTTTGACTGGAAATCATTCGCCATAGAAATTAATTTTTCTGTCGTTGCTGGACCAAGGCATTACGTTGTTGTGTTGCCATACCTTTGCCATTATGATGCAGGGTCGTCATTTCACGTTTTCGCAGGGGGCATTTCTCATTTGTCAAGGATCCGGGCAGCGGTAGAACATCTCTGGGAAATTGTTTTCCATTTGCATTTTAAACGCTGAAACTTTTTTAGCTCACTTAACCAGACCTGACCTGGTCTTTTCGTGATCCAAGGTGTCCGTGAAAGAATGATTGTTGATAAAAAAAATCTACGGCCACAGAAAATTTTTAGAACTAATGGGATTCGAACCCGGGACCCCAAAACTTCAAAAGCTCATCAAAAGTCTTATCCACTCGGCCACACCAGCACCGACGCTGGGTATCGTTTTATGTCTCCTTTTTATGCAAAACTTCTGAATATAGGCCAATTCCGCCCTGAATGAATGACCAATTTTAATGAAGTGCCCTGTGCGTAGCCCTAGCGGGGTTACAATGTGTATATAAAAAAATTGTGAGGGGGAGGCCCAACAAAGGATCGCAGTTCGGACTGCATGCAACTCAGGTGGGACATGGTTTACTTATTATTGCAGGGGATGTCCCTTTAGTCCCTCTATCAGCGGAGAGATCAATGCGGCGTTAACGCGAACTCCGAGCTGCGAGGTAAATTTTTGCCATCTGCTCCAATGGAAAAAATTAGCGTTAACCCCGCATTGATCTCTCCGCCTGTATGACTTGCAAATTGCTCCCATATGATTGAGAATCGTGTAATGCCAATAACCCATACAGAGCAAAACAAGAGGGCATCAAATAAATCACGATAATGTGGATCGCACACGTTACAAGTTTTAAAAATACCACCAAGCGATGAAAGGTACAAATTGCTTTCATATTTCACTCACAAATAGAACGAAGTTCCATTCTTGTGTCAGTGGAAAGGGGTACCCCTCCTGTGAGTGGGACGTGCACCCAGGCCACCACCGGAAAACTGATTGCTGTCGCTTCCGTCTGCGATGAGCTTCCGACTTCTGTTAGAAGGATTGGGACACACCCAATAATCAATCCAAACCGCGGCTATGAATTTCTTTGGTTCTAAACTTTAATGCCTCCTGCTTTAATGCAGTCCTAAATCAAAATTGGACTATTACCGTTATTACCTGATTTCGACAGGGTGGAACATTTTCGTTGCATAACCCGTCAGAAAAAGCGCCGACCAACACACCTCAGGCCTGCGGTATTGCGGTTTTGTGGTTCCGCTGTCTGCCATGTCATGTCGCAATTGTCTGAAGGTTTGCTCCGACAAGGCAGAACAGTCCCGGCAACGCTGAGATAACAAATATGGACTTGTCTTTGTGCCTTTGTGGATTGAGCTTTAGGCTCGGGTGTAAAAGGTCGCCCTTTCGATCAAATGTCATACAAATATGTCTCCGCAGTTTCGTATAGCTTTGCTGACAAGTGACAGATTGCGTTGACAATGAATTGCTGATTTCCGTGTGTCACTGAAAACCATTGGAGCATTATCTGTCTTTCTCGCTTTTCAAAATTCGTATGCCTACAGTCTGGAAAAATTACTTACATACGCTAACATTGAAAAAATTACACGCACTCACAGTCTTGGAAAAATAACATGCACGCGCTCCATTGGACACTGTTTCCCTTCAGGCCTGGAGAAATTACATGCGCTCTCTTTGCCGATTTTTTCAAACAAGCTTGGAAAAAATAAATGTGCTTCATTGGACATTGTTTCCTTCATGCTTGGAAAAAATGACGCGCCCTAATGGACGATTTTTCCCACAGTCTTGGAATTCCACGTGCTCCATGGGATGCTGTTCCCTTCAGCCTTGGAAAAATTACACGCGCTCTCTTGGATAATTTTCCCTGTTTGGAAAAGTTGACGAACTCTCTCTTGGAAATTTTTCTTCTTGCTGTAAAAATTGCACGCACTGTGTTGGGCGGTCTGTCCAACTGCGAAAATTTAAATTTATCAAAATACGTATACCCACGTGCATATATGCATTTCGTTTTCATTCGGAAAGTAGTTCCGTTTTTCGGGTAAAATAATTCCGATGTAAAATTCTGACAGCTAAGATTTCATATAAAACAACCCGACTCTGAGCAAAAATTGGGCAAAAGTTAAATAATGCCGCGAAAGCAATTTTAATCGGTCGAGAAAAAAACCAAAGGAACTACCACACGTTTGTTCAATTGCCGATACTTGACGTATTACTAGATTTATATAGGTACACGCTGTAACTACATTTCTGTAACTGATCAAACCCGAAGCAAACTGGCATAGTATCCTGAAAACGCGTTCTAAGGAACTTTTTGCCTGCTACCGTGTGTTTTAATTCACTGCTTTCAAAGTTGTCTTAGCGCTCATGTAGTCACTCGTTTTTCCAGTTAAATTCGGTACGCAAAACACTGGATAATATCAAAGAAGGTAAAGTGTACAAAGGCATGGCAAAACGCTTGTAATTACTTTAACCTGCTCTTTTAATTTTACCTCAACTGCGGTAATATAACTTCATGGATTGTTTCTTTCTCAAACGTAAGTCTCCTGGGTTTACCTTCTGATGGAATTTCTGAAATTAAGTTTCGAAAAGTATCAACTAACGGTCTGTGGCTCTAAATGGATTTCGTCCAATTTTTCCTCCCTCTTTCTAAAAACATTGTTGAAAGCCGCAGCTGCTCAGAATACGAAAGTCTTTTTCTGAAAGCAGCGGCAGGATTTGCAAAGTCTTTGCAGGGGAAAGGGGTTAGAAGAGGGTATGGATGAGAGGCAAGCTCGTAGACAGGGTGCGCGGGCGATCGACTCCACTTCTCGTGACTTTTTTTTGCTATTTTTGTGGAATATCCACAATTTTGCTTCAAAAATGAGATTTAATTTTTTAAATTTCTTAGATTTTTGTGTAACTGTGTTCCCCTGGGCAGAACCCCCAACCAATGGACTCTGCATCCAAAACCACGAGGGCTATTTGCCCAAGATCCCGGTACCGGCGGCACCCTCGAAGCAGAGGGCTGGGTATGCCACTGAGGAGTGAGAGCGAGAACAGGCTAGAAATTAGATGGAGAGGGGCATCGGAACTAGGAGAGGCTTGAAGACGTTGAAAATCTTGTCCAGTAGCCCGACGCGGCTGCAACTTCATTAGCCATGCTTCTGCAGGCTGCGAAGTGGCCCTTCGGGATCTTCTCAATTGACTTGTTTAAGGAGATTGGGATCAATGGAGATTCGTGCCTGCAGCTCGAGTTGCATCGCCTGTAGCAATGGCCTCAGGATGCTTGTGGAGGTGGGGAAATTTGGCTTCCCACTGACTTCGTTTTAGATCACAACTGGCGAGCCACGACTTTGCTGGAATTTTTCATGCTCAATTTGGATTAATTTGGTCTCAAAATGATACTGCAAATTGTTTGGAGTTCACAAGACCTCTACCTCTGCCATGCTGTGTATCAACACCAACGAGCATGGGTATCGTCTGCGGGCACGATGTTACAACGTTTATCTGCCCACACGGTGGACAAACACTCACAAAACCATACGATGATACTCTTTTGCCTTCTACACGTAAAGATATCACAGACAAATTGTCATCATCCATGGACAAAATTGGTGGAAATCGGTTTGGCATTGATCCCACAAGATTCACACGAACAGCACTCCACTGTCTAGCGGTCTGCTTAAAGACCAACTGGTCCATTCCCGTTGTTGTCGTCGCAATTTTCGGATCCACTTGCATCCGCGCACAAAATGGCTGCCTTCTCCGGTCTCCCAACTCTCACCACCCCGCACCACCTGTTTTCGCGCTCTGCTTTGTTGAAATGGGGCGGTCAATCTCTTTTGTCATGTCTGGATGCTTCGCTGTGGTGTGCCTGGTTTCTCAACGGTTGCTCCCTCTCCAAGCCTGTTCGCCTGTACCCGTTCCACTGTGTATCGACGAAACCTATCTTTGCGGACCAGGCAAGCCGCGTGTGCTTCCACCACCTCTCTCCCTCTCTCCTCCGCCCTCTTTTCCTCATCCGCAAAGCAGATTGAGATCGCATAAAACAGGGAAGCATTGAAACGTGAAATAAATATCTCCCGGAGGATATTTAAAAAGAAAATCAGTTTTTAAAAGTGTTATCAGAGCAGAGAGGGAAGAAAGGCAAAGAGAAAGGAGGCAAAGGCAGGGATGGAAGAAGTGAACAGCACAAATGCGGTTGGAAATTGCTGAGATGCAGGGTGAATGAAGACTCTTGCCACACGTCGTGATCTCAACACGAGTACAATCACAGGGACAATGATGTACCCAAAAGTGGGTGCTAGAATGTTGTTTTCGGGTGGGTACATAACTGCTGCAAATGGAGATGAGGATCTGCATTGTTTGTATGTTGGCACAATACTTTTTATGTGACTGCATTTGTCACGAGAACAATAGGTAAGTGGACAGACCAATGATGTGTCGCCCCATTAATGGGTACATTATTTTTGGTGCCTGTTCACCCGGTCCCTCCGGTTCACTACCTGTCAACTGGATGCACGGGATGCACCCAGTTTTAATGGCATGGTGACTCTTGTACCTCTGACTGCAAACGAGGACAACGCAGAAATAGAAATCTTTTGGCGGGCAGCAAACTGTGGGTTGGCAATAAACAACAGGTGGGAATGTTTGATGGATTGGCCATAGGCTTGCTTTGCTTAACTTGAGTTTTACCGATAGGAAATCACAAAAAGCACGTCCGTGATCATGGCACACCCCCGCATTCTGACTGGCAGTCGAAGTTCTCATTCGCCTAAATGTTTGGTATCGTAGACGGCATCGTGGAATACATGGTTTGGTATTCCGGGTGTTTCCACTTCTGAGCGGAGAGCTATGAAGCCGGAGGTTCAGCAAGAAAGTACTACATATTGGCCATGGCAATATACCAATTTGGCACATAGGATATTGTGCTGAAAAGTAGTAACCACAGATCTAATTAGATCTATCTTATGGAACGAATAAGTATTAGGAACATGCAACGCAAATGGACAAAATCTTGAAGAAAAATAAATTGAACCAGAAGTGAAATGAAAAACGTATTTTCATCTGGAGTCAAATGTTTTAAACCTGAGATGAAAGCGAAGCAAAGTCGTTGAATTTGGAAATCTCACAGTGGATAACATTACAAAACACAAACAAAAAAAAACAAAAAATAACAGCAAAGAACAACAAAAATAAATAAGATTCAAAATAAAATTGCAAAATGACAAAAATAACAAAATAAAATAAAAATAAAGAAATAACAAATTTCAAGAAAATCGGTGGATGTTTTCTTTTCAAAACACTGGGGGCATTTTTTTACGACGCGTTCTCAGAGACCGTTCTCAGAAAAGCGTTCTCAGAAGCATAATTTTTTTTTCCAATCCACTTCCGCGGACCAGGAGCTCGCAACAGCCAATCACGTCGTCTCAAATTGCGACGTCATCAATTTTGGGATTTTTGCATTGCCACCGCTTTTTGCCATTTGGCATGTTTGCCACCGCTTCGCAACTCTTTCAGGGTCACAATGGGGTTAGGTTAGGTCAGGTTAGGTTAGGTTAGGTCAGGTTAGGTTTGGTTAAGGTAGGTTTTGAAATTTGGATGTTGAAATTGGCTGGAATTCCCAACAGCCAATCAGAGGCGCGCCTGCGGAAGTGGATTGGAAAAAAAATGTGCTTCTCAGAAACCGTTCAAAAAATTTTTGCCGTTTTTGCAGACGACGCTTCGTGGCGCATTCAATGCGCACGTCTGCTAAAACGGCAAAACAATAAAAACATGCTCGCTGACAGGAACTGCTGTTTCCTGCCATACTCCCTTTTCAGTTACACCCTGAATCGGTACGTATATACCTAATTCCGAATAAGTATTTTTTCGCAGAGAGCTCAATAATGCCTATGGCGGTATGGCCGGCTTTTTCACGGCACCATCATCCACTTGGCCAATGCAGAAAACTTGTCTTTTTGAAAATTTCACCTTCCATAGCTTTCAATGCAAAAGTGAGACCCATAGTTCCACGAAATGGCACAGAAAAGCCAGCAAATATTGGACTTACCTGTATGCCAGTTCCATAGCGCAGTTCTTTCCTGCTGATCTTTCGCAATCTTTTGTGTGTTTCCGCAGTGAGGTTTCTCCAGCAAAAGAGCACAGCAGCGTTATGCCTTTGTGTTTTGTCAGGCGGATGCCGACAGAACGACACCGCGGTGAGGCAAAAAGACATAGACTTAAGAAACACAATTACATCCTCAAGGGACTTGTAGTAAAAATGTAGCACGCTTTAAACGAAATTTAAGAAAACGGTATTGTTATAGTTAGACGAATACTTCTCTGCGATGTCTGCCGCCTTGCGTGTATAGGGTAATATTCTGCATGTACAGGATGTTTCATTTTATGGTGATTTCCACTTTTCGGCACTTGTGGATTCTCCTTCGCATCAGGGGCAGAGTGACCATTTTCCGTTCACTGCCATTGTCGGAAATGCCTGCAAATTTTTTCAGACAATGCCTTACGCTATAAATTTCAGGTTGTACACATTTTTAGGGTTTGCGGAGAAGCATTCTTCAAGAGCGTTTCTGTAACGCTTGTGTGTTCTTGAAACTCATTTTTTCTCAAAACTTGGAACACACAAAGATTCGAAACATTACATGTGTTCCAAGTTGTGTGTGTTTCAAATTTGTGGCTGGAAAATGGGTTGTCAGGAACGCATCATGTGTTCCAAAATATTCCAAATGGAACACTACCACCTGAGCCTGTTTTGGAAAGGTGTTCCAGACAGAAACCTCTACGCAGCTCATAAGCACTTTTGTTAAAAATTCGATTTCTTGCATCAACGTCTGCAGGTGTCGGCAACACACAAATTAATGCAAATCTGCACAATGATAGGCCTAAGTGTGCAGGACGCATGCATGGGCGCACAAATCAAAGATCTGTCCACAACAGGAAAGATAAGAAAATTGTTTTCCCATACATTCTGTTCGAATCAGCGAATGATTTTCTGTGAAGCGTGAACTATTTTGCTCACATATGAAGGCGGGCAACTATCGACATTTTTCGGAGAAAAAAATCTTGACTCTGTAGAAAGTAAAGGTCCCCTTTACAAAACCGAGTTAAAAAATCTTTTCCTCCTTCATCGTGTTTTGCTGTATTGGCTCTTTTATTTCTACTCTCTGCAAAACCTTCCACGAAACAACACTTTTTAAACAGGAAAACTCAAGCAAGATTTATAATTACGTCGCCGCACTCTACATTTGCCCATCACACAAAAATTGTCAGCAGTGCCTAAAATGACTAACCATTCTTTGAAATCATTTCAAGTGTTCTTGCATTCAATCATTTCATCAAATGATTCCACCAGTCAATTAAATCATTCTGGCGCAAATATAACAACACCCCCACCTTTTTCTAACTCAGAAGAACGGACAGAGGCACATTTAAATGAGACGCCCTGTACTTCCTGTTCAGTCTTTTCTTGCGGTATTATCCTGCATATTTCCTGGTTGGCTTTTGTCTTCTGCATGAAATATTATGTGCTGTAATCGAAATGTTCACGGTTCGAGCCCTGGTTGACGAGATTATTAACTGAGTAAATCTGACAGAAAAAGTTAATCGATAGTCTTTGACAAGATATGGCGCCCGGATGTTGACAGTGACATTTTCCGGGTACAAGCTAGTAGATATAGGCCCACCTTTTGAGCCTTTCAAGCTGTCAGGCCTGCCTTCCAAGCAACTCCCAGAAGTGTAATCACATGTGTTCTTAACGAGGATCGAAAAAATGCGGAGACACCAGGTTATAAAAATTTCCTTTTTGCCCAGCATCATTGAAAAGGAAAACTGTTGCCTGTACCGGAGAACGATTGCTGCTTAAAAAACACGCGTATTTGTCTATGGTCACTGTAAATCAGATGCTTCCCTTTAGATCACCATTTCTAACTCAGGCTTACATGGAAGCGTTCTTTTAGGAACATTTTGGCACACATTATGTGTTCTCGGAAAACAATTTCCTGTCACAAATTTGGAACACATAAAGCACTTTGCAACACTCCACGTGGTCCAAATCGCGCAACGAAACCCCGTAAGGAACAGTTCCAACTAAGCCTGGTTAAAAAGATGTTTTACGTACGGAAATCCCTGATTTAGGGCGGACGCGATTCTCTGCACTTACTGTACCAAATTACAAGAGCAGCAAATGGCTAAATGCTACATCACAAAAAGGTGCTGACCCCCTGATTGTTCCACCACAAAAATAACAGGTACCTAATGAAATATAGCACACCCAAGGCGGCTTGCAGAGGGCGATCAGGTGGGATCGAGCACTGCATTACGGACTGCGCCCCGAAGGCCCGCGTTCGAATCAAGCCAATGGCAACAATTTTTCATTTCTTATTTTCAGTTTTTTCGATTCCAACTTTGACAGTCTTCGTTCAGGATCTAAAGTTTTAATCATCACTCGCGGTGATTGGCCTTTGCCCGCGCATGCTTCAATTTATTTTTTTGATATTGGTGATAAATTTTTTGGTACAACAAAATTTTTGAAAAAAAAAGTTCAACCGGACCATACTGGCAAGTTTGTTTTTGTGTGTTGCAGCAATTATCTGCGGTAAACGCAAAGAAGATCGGTGTGATTAATGTTAAAAAAGGCAAACTGTAGCACACGCGGCGACTTGTGCTGAATTCGATAACACCCAAGTGACAGAGAGCTGATTTTACACTGTTTAAACCGCAGGGAAAGTTCAAGTTAATAGCTGTCAAGTGCTACTTGCCCCTTTTTATTATCTTATCAAAACTTCTGTTCGTATTTTGTCAGGATGTTATGGGTTTGGTGCAGCAGCGCGAATTGAGGAAGGAATAAAAACCACCTCATTTAATCACTCCCACACAGCTCCTTACTCAACATCCAATTTTCAAGGATGAATTTGGGTCGCGGAAATTTAATTTCTATGCACAACGCTGCTCCTTTTCCATTGTTGAGAAGAACGCTCAACGCATCCGTCGTTTGAGTCGGTTCGGATGTATGGACGCTGAGTTTGAGTATCAATGGGAAGCACCGATGTTAGAGCAGGCCGTGCGGTTCCCAATTTCACCGAAATTCGTTAAAACCGACGCATCACAAAACGTGACAGACTGTTACACATGCAGACTGGTGATTTTGATTGGGTCCTCAATTCAATTGTCCCCTTTCCATATAGTCACAGCTTTTATAACTTTGGTTTAATTGCCCCCTTAACCATAACTTTACCCCATATGGAGTAAAGTTAATCCTGTGGGGGACAGTATTTACCCGCCCCTTGAGTCCAATTGTCTCACCTCGTATTTTTTCCCGACGATGTACCGATGCACTGCAGAGTGCAATTGATGCAGCACCCACCGCTCTATAGGCACCAAAACTTCAGTCACAACTGCCAACACTGCCGGTATTACGGCATATCCAACCCACAGGATGACCGGTCAGTTTCAGCTGCTGTCAGATAGTGAGTGGCTTCTGTGTTCATATAACCTGCCAGGCCTCTGCCTTGGAACCTGCAACAAGGTTTTATAACGTATGCAGTATGCTGCACGGGACCCCCTTCTTGAAGTCCCAAACGATGGACTCATCGACTGGCCACTTAAGTCCGTCTTTCCGACCTTATTCATCATGCCTCACCGAGGGAGAATGCACATTCTGTGCCGCGTCAAATATCGTGTCCCGACTGGGAATCGAACCCTCACCCCTGGGAACGACCAGACCGAAGAGCTCACCACTACATCACGAGGCCGGTGCTGGTCATTTTTGGCCGTATTCTACGAATTCATTGCATGCAACTCACCTCAGGTTCAACTCAATAGCCAATCAGGACATTTGTGAATAATGATTTTCCTTTTCCACTGTTGCATTGAAAGAAAGATGCATCCGTCTATTTAGTTGAAGCTGAGGGCAAGTTG
>JASGXE010008050.1:0-17402 GCA_030068105.1 Sinentomon sp. SZTP_YWyxl
CGTGAAACAGAAAGAAACTGGCTGGCATCTCTTGCTGAATGCATGCTTCGCCACCTATTTCGGGTCGATTTGGGGCTCCTTTCGGGGATCTTTTTGGGGCATTTTCGGCCGGTGAGTCAAACTCATCACACCATGCTTTCAGATGGGTGTTTATTTCATGTCAATCGGTGGAACATTCGGAGTTGAGTAGGTATCTCAGATCAAGGTCTGGGTGAGTCCAACGAAGAAGAGAGAGAGTCAGAGTGAGGAAGTAAAACTCAAGCTCATGTCAGATTAGCAACCACAAGTCCACACCCCAAAAAAGCGATAAGTACCAAAAGTAAAAACAAAAGTAAAAATAATAACAAAATAATATGAAATGATATAATATAATAACAAAAGTAAAAATAATATGAATTATGAACTCCAGAATTTTTGAACAAGTATTTAGTAGGCTTATGGGCCTGTAATTGGAAGCGACTGATTGGATTATTGGATTGGCTCCAGTGTTTGCTCAGACTTGCTAAGATGTGCCCCCAAAAGGGGTTTGATCCTTTGGCTTAAAATGCTGTCCGAATGACAGAATCAACAAGGGATAGGTATGCAGTGTTTATAAGAGGCGAATAAACTCTTAAAATGAATGATTATTTCTGAATGAATCAGGTGTGAACAAAGAGACTTACGGGCTGGTTGTGGTCACCTCCACCTCCGTTGCCACCTCCACCGCCGTTGCCACCTCCACCGCCGTTGCCACCTCCACCTCCGTTGCCACCTCCACCTCCGTTGCCACCACCACCTCCGTTGCCATCACCACCGCCGTTGCCACCTCCACCTCCGTTGCCACCTCCACCTCCGTTGCCACCACCACCTCCGTTGCCATCACCACCTCCGTTGCCACCACCACCTCCATTGCCGCCTCCACCTCCATTGCCATCACCACCTCCGTTGCCATCACCACCTCCGTTGCCATCACCACCTCCGTTGCCACCTCCACCTCCGTTGCCATCACCACCTCCGTTGCCATCACCACCTCCGTTGCCATCACCACCTCCGTTGCCACCTCCACCTCCGTTGCCATCACCACCTCCGTTGCCACCTCCACCTCCGTTGCCATCACCACCTCCGTTGCCATCACCACCTCCGTTGCCATCACCACCTCCGTTGCCACCTCCACCTCCGTTGCCATCACCACCTCCGTTGCCATCTCCACCTCCGTTCCCATCGCCACCTCCGTTACCATCACCACCTCCGTTGCCATCACCACCTCCGTTGCCATCACCACCTCCGTTCCCATCACCACCTCCATTCCCACCTCCACCTCCATGACCACCTCCACCAAATCCACTGCTACCTCCTCCATTCCAATCTCCACGTCCACCTCCGTTTCCATCTCCTCCACCACTTCCTCCACCCCCATCGATCCTCGCACGCTTTGTTGTTTCTCTGCTTGTCCACTATAACAATAAAGAAGAATGATTGATCAATCAATCAAAATCTCATTGTTTCAGATCAACAATCAAACGGCAGCAAAATCCATATGTTTTAGGTTAGGTGAATGAATTTATTGTTTTTGTGATGCCATTCGCCCTTGATACTAAATGGCACAGAGTTAGTGTGCTGGCTGGTTGGTACCTAGGTCTACCTCATGACCGAGTAACTTATACCTTAGGTAGGTGGGGAGTGTCAAAGCCAACTTGGAAAAGAACAGGAAGAGGATACAATTTGATTTCCAGCTGAACGTAGTTCGGGGATAGCTGTAGAATAATGAGCACTCAAACCCATGTCTTGTCTTTTTTTTTTTTGAATTTCCAATTGCAGAAACGAAAAATATAATTATACTGGCTCTCCTCACCTCATCACAAGCTATTCTGCGACTAGGAAATGTGACAGACCAATTGATATCACTCCATCTAACAAAAGAGGCCAATCGATATCACTAAGTTGTTGGTTTCTTTTGACATTTACGAAAAATGTTGGGTACCAGGGAAGCTCAAGGTATTATAACTATGCAAAATTATTTGAATCCAAAAATTTAAGCGTGTAAAAAGTTGGACGAGTTCCTGCACAAATTGCGTGTCCGTTTATACATCCGAAAATTTTTGGATCGTTTGAATGTCCTTCCTTTACTCTGCTATGCATAGGTGGGTATCTGACCAAATCATGAACATCGAAAAACAAGCAGAGCCCATTCGTGTAGAAATTAAGATGG
Organism: Sinentomon sp. SZTP_YWyxl; assembly: GCA_030068105.1. Classification (NCBI taxonomy): domain Eukaryota; kingdom Metazoa; phylum Arthropoda; class Protura; order Sinentomata; family Sinentomidae; genus Sinentomon; species Sinentomon sp. SZTP_YWyxl. Next base: position 2,189 of record JASGXE010008050.1, read on the forward strand.
TCAGCTAATCCAACCTGGACTTCATTTTTCTGCTGCCACACAAACAACATTCGAGAGATCGTAAGAGTGATGAATGCGCGTAAAAATTAAAATCATGACAGAAGATTGAAAAGTTGTATTAGAAAGTAGATCTAGATCACATCACTGGAAAGTAGGTAGAGCATTTCCTAGTTAACTGTCTGTATTTTTATGGGCTGGCTATTTTCTCAGAAGACACCTGTTTTTGCTGAAAACTGTCCGAGAAACTTCTTCCGAGAAACAGCTTGATGTCAATTTTCCGTGGAACTGGACCCTAAGACAAGCTGAGACATTAATCTTTGAGATTAATTTGGTTATTAGACTGCATCTTAAGCAGGGTACTAACTATGCAGCTGCAGCTTTCTGCTACAGCAGAAAGCTGCAGCTGCATAGTTAGTACGTGTTTGGCAAACTACGGCTTTTTATTTCGTCCGCTGGAGCTGGAAAGCTGCAGCTTCGAAGTTAGAACCGTCATCCAGCTCCAGCGGAATGCTGTAGCTATCCGCTGGAGCGGAAAGCAAAAACTGGAAGGTTAGTACGTTGAGAAACAAAAAAGTCACAGCTTTACAGCTCCAGCTTTTGCTTCAGAGATTTTTCTGAAGCAAAAGCTGTAGCCGGATGAAAAATGTATCGGCGGAGTTGTCGGACTGAACCCTTTTAGCTTCCCGTGGTTGTTTATTTGATATTTATTCTATTGGTTTTTATGGGGTATTGCTTTTTTTGGTTATTTTATTGTTCAGGTTTATTTTCATGTTCATTTCTTCTGGAACGATAACTACAGATATCGATTTTTTTAAGTTTGAAAACAAATAGTCTAATGCTTATATTCCGCACGTTTGTGTTTCTTTATCTTGGCCATGCATTGTTCGACACTTGGGCCCGGTTGTTGTTTGGCGCACTTTGTCTTTTTTGCGCCAATTCCAGCTTTTTATTATTCCACCATTTTGTTTTTATTTGCCAAGGCCCACTTGCCCGTGGCGGTTCGCCACGAGTACTTTCTAGTATTTTATTTACTGTGAAAGTGAGCCTGGAAAGGCTGTAAGGGGCCAGAAAGGCTGTAATATTTCCCCAATGTTACTTGAACTACCGTATGGCAAGAGATACAGAGAAGACAGTCTCCATTGAAGGTCCCCCTTGTTCCCACTTTAGTTTGTGTTTCTTTGCATCGCATATTGATTGTGAAATGAGGCAGAAAATTTCGAGATAGTGCTCAAAACAGATTTTTTAGCTTTTTTTTTTTATTTGTACCAGCCGAAGCTGGGAACCAGGGTTGGTCGACCGCATATATAGCGTCGCCCTGGAGATATATGGGGACAACCCGGTCCTTTCGGACCAGATAAAAAACCCCTCCTTGCAGCCCCAGAAAGAAGCTGCGGGTGCAAAAAAGCGAAGATTTGGAAGAGAGCCCTTAAAGGTACCCTCTTTTACCAAATCATTCGCTAAGCTCTGCCACCAGCAACGTGGGAAGGCAACAGATGTCATTCTCATTTCACATATCGAAAGTGACGTGATGCAACGCAGATTGCAAACCAGTGACAACACATCACACCAGTGTACACTTTAATAACAAATACATGCGGGCGACATTTCAGGTTCAGAAACGGGAACATGATCAGAAAGAAAGTGAAAAGTGGGATACAACTTAAACAGCAACAGGCGCAACGGGAAACAGTTACTGTTTGGTACCCTGCTTTAACAACATTCACAGATAAAACACCATTGGGGTAAATTGCGTAGTTAACCCTTCTAAAAGGATGTTGGGGTAAAGTGGGTGCAAAATTTGGGGGTAATTGGTTGCAAATAAGTAAGCGCATAATTCTGGAACAGTTTTAGTTACCTGGCTTCAACTTTTAAACATGCATTTCAATAGGCAAGGTACTCGAATTACCCAGATCTGTAGAAAGTGGGTTGTGGCAACTTTTTAACTTAAGTAAATTGGTCATAAAGATGTACCATATCCGAGTTTCAACCCTGCCATTGGGTAATTTTGGTAGGTACCTGTATGAAAAATCCAAAAACAGATGCCTGCCACACAATGAAAAATCAAGTTGATGATAGGAAATGACAAACTATGCAAATTCAATAGGTACAGATTCACCAGGACAGGGGAAACTGAAGAAATACTCCTGGTACCCTGTAGGTACCTACACAACAAGTTTCGCGAAATTTTTCAAAAGATAGGAACCTCTTTAAACTGTTTGGATTTCACGAGGTGTTTTTGTTTATTTCCTGTCATTTTTATCAATCATATGTAGTGTTAATAAAAAAGGTTACCCAGTTTTGCCCAACAACAGGCTACTGTTGTCCTTTTTGCAAGACTGGTCTGAATTCCTGAACTTGGCATTGAAAGCAGGTTGGAATAGTGTTGCACTTCTCTACTTGTGTTGCAATGCCAAAGTGCAGCTTACCTACCAACTTCCGTGAATAGGTAAGCCGAGCATTTCATGTGTCTGAAAATTATTGGCCTTCATTTGCATATGCAAAAAAGGTAAGCAGCGAGCTAAGTGTCCCAAAATTAAGTTACCTCCGCATGTTGGGCAGGTGTATACGGATGTGGGTGGACCCATATGCCTAGCTTATCTAATTTGGTCGGTTGTCACACACCTAATCTTGAGCATTGCAAATTCGCATCGTTTCAAATGAAGGAAATAGGAAACTTACGAAAGAGCACCCGGCTACTGGTGCCTCCGTTGCCACTGTTGGTGTTGTTGCTGTTGCTGCTGTTGCTGCAGCTCTGGCTACGGCTCTAGCTGCGGCTGCAGCTGCTGCTCTGTTTGAAATAGCAGCAGCAGCTGCAACCCTCCTCTTTGCTTCTGCTTCAGCCTCTGCCGCCTCCCTTGCTGCTGCTGCCTCAGCTGCCAAACGGCGAATTTTGGCAGCAGCTTCGGCCCTCCGTGTGGCTTCTGCTGCTGCCCTAGCTGCTGCTCTAGCTGCTGCCGCTGTCCTTGCTGGCGCTTCTGTTGCTGGCGCTTCTGTTGCTGCTTGTGCAGGTGCTGCTGTTGCTGCTGGTGGGGGTGCTGTTGTTGCCGGTGGTGCCATTGCCGGAACCTGCAAAACCAGTCGAACAAAGTAAAATTGATAAGAGTTAAGAGATGAACAAAACGGAAACCTGATTCTAGCTCAGAAATTCAGCTATCACTCTACCAAAGGTTCAAAACGCAGGATGCGAGTGCTCAAACTTGCTGGCAATCACAAAAAAGGATTCCACTCATCACAGGTCAAATAAGGAATACCTAGCTAAGTCTAGTCTGGACCAACCTGGCACAAATGCTAAGATAGCGTCAGCTATCTCTTGAGATGGTACACCTTAAGTTGGTGCAATGAAGGTGGTGCAAAGTCTTGCGCTTCGACAAAAACAAAAATGCTAAGCTTAGCCCCAAGAAGCAACTAGTAACTATCAATCACCCTAAGTCTACTACGGAAGTTGTACCTACCTAATGACTGCCTCAACATGGATAAATAGGCCTAGGTAAGATGAAAACTACCATCAAAATCTTTCAAAACTACTTTCAAAATTCCTGGTCTGCATGGTTTGCACCATTGAAATTGGAGACCCATGATAATTTTCCCAAGTGCTTTTCCTTTTGCAGTGTAGGCATTTACCAAGCAGCACTTTTTCCCTGCATTTTTTCCTGTCACATATAGGTACCCACCAAATTCCCAATGAATGCTCTCGGGAACTCTTGAATTAAGTCAATAAGTCAATTAGTAGTGCAATGTCAACCGGATCAAGGTTAGTGAGAACAGGGCTTTGTCCAGTATAAAGGGCCGGGTCTCCGAACTTAACCCATTAAGTTACCTACCTAGTTTTTCTTAACCCATTAAGTAAAACTAGGTAAGGGGCACCTAGTTTTTTTGGGGGGCACGCGTTCCCAAAAAGGGCATCCGTACCACGTATTTGTGAGATTGGTGTTCATGTACATGCCTCACACTCGGCTAACAATTCGCTGTAACAATTTGCAGTCGGTGCCATAGCAAGAGCCAGTCATGGTGTATTTTCATTTTTATTCGAATTTAACAACTGGGTCATTTTCAGTGAGCCGTCGTCAATATAGGTACCAGACAGTTGGCGTATACCAGGAAGGTCGGCAACACTTCCAGAAGGTGCCAAAAAGGTACAAAAGGGTGCAATATCACAACAGGCGGTTAACACGCATTCCGGTGGCCAAATACAATGTCAATGACAGAGAAAGGAGGTTGCACTGTCGTGGTATAAAGACAATACCATGCATGGAAACCAGTTTAACAGTCCAAAAGTTGCACTTGATGTTCAGATCATCAGTCCTTTTGTCGGCACATAAGACATAGACTAATCTGCCAACAAATCACCGGCAGTCGCAGTTTGATGAGCGACTGCCTCCGACAGACAGGGATGCCAATTTTGTCTTGTTTGACATGTGAAGCGAAACGTTGCTTGATTTGCTGTTTTTATCGATTGCGGAAAGATGTGCAAATCGCAATAATAATTGTCATAAATACTCGTTCATGAAACAGAAAAGTAAACATACAAAATACATGATTTTGCGATTTTCAAGGTGAACTTCGGGACTTTTCGGAAATTTGTGAAATTTCGGGACATTTTGTGACAAATTTTTTCGCTGGGGCAAAGATCCCAGGATGGTCCTGTCCGGACGGTTGCATCACCCCACAATCACCATGCAAGAAAATGTACCAAAAATTTCCCAAATGGAGATAAGAATAATGAAAAATGCCAGGAAAGGTCTAAATATAAAATAGCAGTAGGTATGTGACAGGCGGATAAGTTCGATAAGCAAAAACCAATGAATGCCAAAATTCGTTTCCAAAAACACATTTGCTATCTTTGCCAACAAACAGGAACCAGGACGGCAGGCAACACTTGGGACCACGACTGGGCAGCCAGCCAGTCAGGTCAGCATGGTGGCGGCCAGAGACGCTATAATGAAGAGACAAACAGATTGCTTTTGCACCTCCACTTTTTTGTGTCAACTTTACGCCTGCCATCTTTCGGGGAACTTCAGGGAAATGAACACCGTCGGTCAAGTTGGCTTCTCTTACTCTTTCTGAAAACTCGAAACACACAAACCAAACTTTCTTGCTATGTTTGTGCAAAAATGTGCTCTCATTTGGGCGCATGTGTTCTGTGGCGTGACGTCTCCGACCTGTTGATGTCTTGTGGGTGAAGGGGAATCATGACTTTGAGCCAACGGAATGATATCTGACGGAAAATTTGGAAAAAGATCGGCACAAATGCAGCGGAAATTAGTTATCAAAAATGTCAATTTTGAATTCACGGCCAGCCAAGTTGACAGACGTGGATGAAAACAATGTGAAATCATCTGCACAAAAACGTCTGCGCAGAAAATCCTTGAATCAATTCAAAGAGGCATTTCGGTTCACGGAAACTAAAATGTGCTCATGGCTCAGTGGATAAGAGCCCTGCTTGCTAATCGCAAGGTTGTAAGTTCGAGACTCAACTGAATTTTTTTCTTCTAACCCAGGCGTCGTGGCCATCTCTCGGGGATCTTCAGTATTCTAAAAACAAAAATATCCCACCCAAAATTGAAAAACTGTCAGTCCCAATAGAATTTACGGTCTTTAAAGGGTGGAAAATGTTCCAAATAATTTCTGGTTTGAAATAGAAATTCGCTAAACTCAGTGGTTCGCCAGAAGGATAGTGGAGTGCGTCCTGACATTACACATCGGCTCCGACCAGGTCTGCGCGAGAAGGCAGCCGTGTCTCTGGCAAAAAAGGCATCCCGATCTCGGACCCGGCTGGAGAAAAAGGGCCGGGTCTGCGACGGCCCACTTTAAGCCCTGAGTGAGAAATCGGACAAAGAGCAATCTTTCAAGACAAAGTCAAAACTTATGTAAAAAAACATACCACAGTTCTCGATATCAACCTACCCGGCTCTGTGGCATCCGCGACTTCAACTGGGTCTGGTGCCTTTTTTCTTGTGCCTCTCGTTGTCGCTGGAAAAAAATAATTATCATCTCAAAAACACGAATCACAAGAAAAATCAAGTTTGAGAACTGAATAGCAGGTTTTAAAACATCAAGAACAAAAAATAATAGTTTTTTTTTATTTGGATAATTTTTAACAAAAAGAAAAGTCAATTTTGTTTACTAAGGCGTACGAACATTCCAGCTGATCAACCCAGCAGATATGGATTTCTGTGTGGAAACATTGTCCATGTTCCAAAGTAGGTAGGTATGCCCCCTGAATGGAACAGACACAATCATGCTTGTTCCTAATCTACATTTCGTTTTCACCGATAAGCTATAAAATCAGAAAATGCAATCTTTTTCGGATAAGTGGAGGTGGCAGCACATGACAGGTTGTGCATTTCAGCAATCGACATTAATCTACAGGGCTGCCAAAATTCTTCGAACATGGGAGATATTCTAAAGGTCTGGCTGATGCACTGCATGGTTCATCGAATTTTAACAAGGCTTGATTGATGCAGTTTCATGCCTTCAACGAATAATTCAATTACGTTTTGCAGTGGGTGCATGTTGCCATCGATTCTAAATGGCGTCTTTTGATCGAAAAACTTGCATGTTATAAGTGCCTACGTGCTTTGGCGTGGGTAGCAAAAACAGAAATTGCATTGTCAAAGCGATGTACAGTCCCATAACCTGGAAGAGAGCGGTTCGTATGGTCATGGAATCTTTGGGCTAGGTAGGTACCTACCTATTTAAAACAAAAAAGATACTTACAGCGATGCTCTCTGCCAGGAAGCGTGCCCTCTCTGCGTCTTCGGCCTGCAACCGACGCTTGTTCTCGAGGACACGCTCCCTGGCCTCCCTCTGGCGATCTGCCACAGTGTTGACTCGCTGTAAAAAAAAAGTTTAAAATAATGTCTCAGATAAAATAAAGGTGTGTCGGCATTCTACAAGCTGGTGATCACGGTGGCAAATGTGCTCGCTTCAGTGCAAGTTGCGACTTTCGCTTCGCACATCACACGAATGGCGTTCAAAAGGACGATGATGTGCCTTTTCCTGGTTGATCGCTGTTTCAATCCCTCCATCCCCTGCCCCAATCAACTAAACCAGAATGAACCTTCAGTCCTGATCACTTTCCCTCCCTCTCATCTCACCGTTCGACTCGCTGGCATTGCGTGGCCAGACACTGTGTTCATGCACTGAGGTGGCCTTGTTTATTTGCAGTCTGAATCTATTCTAAACTGATCTATTGGTCGAAACTGATCTATTGGTGGAGAAGGGCAGTTTAGGTTGGGCCCTGTAGGTTTAAGGACTGATTGGTCAAGCTCAATTTGTAGAAATTAGCTTATTTCTGAAGTTCACCTGAAGTGAGAGAGGTTCAGCATCAGGTGGAAGTTGGAGATTAAGAGGTTAGTCCTGCCAGTCGGCACAGAGTGAGGGGGAGAGATAGAATGAGTGAGAGAGGGGAGAGAGGGTGAGAGATAGAATGAGAGAGGGGGAGAAAGGGAGGGAGGGGAAGAGAAATATTACCACAGTGTATGTGAATGATTTTTAGAACCTGACCAGAGACCACCATTCCGCTTGCAAAAAAACACAAAAACAACAAAGGAAAAGGTAGGTACCTAGTGTTCGCAGTGAGGGAATATTCCCAAAATTCCCGGGAATATTCCCGGAATATTCCCGCCCCTCTGGGAAAGTTCCCGAGGGAATATTCCCGGGAATATTCCCAAAATTCCCGGGAATTTTCAATGAAAATTCCCGGGAATATTTCCAGTCTCATATTGATTTTTCTGACTGTTTTTGACTTTTGAAAAGTTTCCAAGGGAATGTTCCCGGGAATATTCCCAAAATTCCCGGGAATATTCCCAAAATTCCCAGGAATTTTCATTCAAATTTCCAGCAAAATTCTTGCATTTTTTGAATATTTCACATTAAAAATTACACCGAGGTGTTGGAGTGGTTAAAAATTAGACCGAGGGGTTGGACTTTGATAAGTGTATTTTCAGCTATGAAGGGGTGAGGATGGCTGCTCTCCTAAAATTTGATTGCTGTGGGCTTGCTCTCCCCATTGAGCCGTTTTGCTCCTTTTGCTTGTCTACATTCAACCCAAGGCTGTTAATGTGTAGCTATGTTTTTGCCATAAATCTGGTGAAATCTTACCCTAGATTACCCCAAGAGAAAAAAACCAACTTCCATCTACTTCTTATGACTGTTGAACATTATGCAATGTCCACACATCTTTGCAGCACTAATTCTACTTTCTACATGTTGGTAGGTTGCCAGCTGACATTTTGAAATTAAAACATAATCTTTGTCACTTTGAAAAAAAATGAAAAATTGGAACAAATTCTTTTTGTTGGCCCAAAGCGTGTTGGTACCTGCAACTTCCCTTTGTATTTTTTGGTGTGCAGGTTAGACCCAGTCTGCCCACGCAGTTCCAACGCGAGCAGTCGGCAGGCAATTTCAACACAAGATTTCGTCAGTAAAAGCTACCAAAACCAGACATGAGCCTGCAGTCGCGAACTGTTGATCATGCCATCATGCTCGTCAAGAAGGAGCAAATGTTTAGAAATTTTTACCAACAAGTCTCTGAGTCGGGAGCAGCCCCACGCGGTGATTTCAAACGAGCAAAACTGCTCACTGTTGAACGAACTCTGCCATAGATTCTCCCTTTCGCATCATAATTGATTACCCTAGAAAATGATATACCACAGATTTCACAGACTTTAACCATATTAATTATCAACATTTTGCTGCTTTCATACATTTTGTATTTTCACGCCAGCCTGTATCTGGTCCTGGTCTGGCGATGATGGCGAAATGACCCATATGGAAACAGCAAAATATGATAATCTTGTTCAACAACCACGAACTAGGCCTACTTGAGTTTGAAAAAATTGAAGTTCCCACATGAAAATCATAAAGTACCTACATGGGAATATTCCAAAAATTCCCAGTGATATTTTCAAAATTTGAATTTTCCCAGGAATATTTCCAAAATTCCTGGGAATGATCCAAAAATTCCCGAGAATATTCCCAAAATACCCGGGAATATTCCCAAAATTCCCGGAATATTCCCAAAATTCCCGGGAATATTCCCAAAATTCCAGGGAATAATCCCTAAATTCCCAATGAGGGAATATTCCCGGGAATATTCCCAAAATTCCCGGGAATTTTCGTTTGTTCCCAAAATTCCCGAAAAAGATATTCCCGGGAATATTCCCTCGAAAATAAATTCCCGGGAATTTACGAACACTATAGGTACCACATGTGAAGAGAAAACATAATGTCGGTTTCTCATTGCTTGTTTCTGCTTTTTCTTTCCAGCCTCTCCGTGATTGAAGTTTGCCGTAATTTTGTTGGCCATCAATTTGGAGTTTCAATTTGGACAATTTTCTAGTGCCTCTTGGTTGGTAATTTTGGTAATGCAGCATTTCAAAACTTTCGAATCGAATCTGGAAAAATTTGTGATTTTCGAATCAAATCAAAATTTGCACAGCCCTGCATAGCACTGTAGATTTGCCTCAGTTCCATTTCCAATGTTTGGGGTGTCACCCTTGCTGAAGACCTGTGAAGTGAGAGCAAGAATTCTCTGGAATAACAATGGCAATGACACAGGCATTGAAAGCTGCCGATGTCAACAATTCTCTTGGCCTTTCCTCATACGCTGGTCAGCTGAGTCGCGTGCCTGTTGATCCCATTCACTCTGGATTGCAGTCAAATGCCTTGGGCCTATGAGTGAAACGTTTGGTTTTCCAAAGGTAGGTAAGTACTCTCATTCTCTTTTGAAGCTGCATCTGCAGCACACAGGGAGAATGGCTTTAAAATTCAGAATGAACCTGTTATTTGAAGCCCCTTCTGCCACTGCAGTTTTCTGCAATTAGGTAGGTAGGTGGGGCCTACCTACCCACTTATGTTTGTTTTGTCAAGAAATCAACCAATGCTTATTAAATTGTAAAAATAAACCGACAAGGTCCCAAAATTTTTGAAAATGACAGGAAAGTTTTGAAAAGGGCCTTTGAGCCCACTTGGTTTTCGAAAGTGCAAGAACAGGACATGGATTCCAGAGCATGATGACAAACATATTCATCAAGCCATATCATATTAGTGGCTGCACTGCCAAAAGTGCAGCCTGTAGCCAGCTCGCCCTGAAATTAAGATTCCAACCGTGGGGTGATCCAGTGCGAATTAGCGCTAATCGAGGTTGTGAATGAAATTTTTCCCATTTACTTCAATGGAAAAAATTACTCTGCAACCTCGGATTAGCGCAAATCCGCACTGGATCACCCCACAGCAACTGTCAAGAATTTTGTAAAATTCTGGCTTTCATGAACAGGTAAAACTGGGTGGTTCAGTCAGCTTAAAGAGCAGGTGGCCCAGGCCTTGGTTCACCCTCTGCAGCCTGCATTAATTGAGGCAGAATAAAAATACAAGATCAAAAAGAGCACATAGATCACGATCACACACTTAAATATTTCTGCATTAAATCCCAGTCGTTATGCCATTATTACCTACCTAAGCAAAGAGGGATATCCACTGCATGATTTGAACTGGAAAATAGGCCTAGCCACGTGCAGTGCATGCATTCCATGCCATTTTAGTCGTCAGGACGGATGAAGCATTAAAAAGAACACATAAGTTAATATGTAGGCACTCACCCCATCTCGAACTCCTGCAACCCCACCATTGTTTGGTGGGGATGCCGCTGCCAGACCACCTCCTCTTCTGCCGCCGCCTCCTCCTCTGCCTCCGCCTCGGCCTCGTTGTGCCTGTATAATGAGAATTTCAAGACAATGGACAACTCTTTTGTACTGAGGCTAGGCTTTGTTCATATGATTCAAATTTTGACGTCACTGCGACGGCAAAAAAAACTTGTTAGCACTTTCGAAGTTGGAAAATTTACCATGGGGTGAACCAGTGTGGATTAATGGTTAGGTTAGGTTAGGAAAGTTGGCACCTAGGTCTTCTTTCCATTTTCCTTATTGTGCTCCAACGTATTAAATATCTTCATTTTTGTCTTCTTTCCAATCTTTTCTCCTCTTCCAACCTTGCAATGATTCAATCATTGCAGTTAACACTGCAACTTTGGGATGCACAATAATGGCACTGCAACTTTTAGATGCACAATAATGGCACTATCTACAGGGTGTTTCTGAAACAGGAGTTGGCCATCTTCCGTTTTCCGTATCACGATGCCATTCTGCACAAAAAATGTAGAGTGACTTTTTGTCGTCCGATGACTTCTGGGGCTACACACCCAAAAAAAAAAACATGGGACTACACACTGCAATTCATGACATCACATTGAGGTCGCTAAAGAGCACCTATAAAACAAATTGCAGAACAAAGCAAATGCTAAACAAAACAACACTTGCAGGGGTGGTAGAGAATGCATTCTCTGCCATCCAATGTTTAGCACTGACTTTGTTTTGCATTTGTTTTGCAGGTCCTTTTTAGTGACCAAGGCCTAAATATGGTGTCGTGAATTGCAGTGTGGTCCCGTTTTTTTTTTTTTCGGTGAGTACCTACCTGCCCCCATAAGTCATCGTACGACAAAAAGTCACTGCATTTCTTGATCAGAATGCCATCACGATGCTGAAAACTTAAGAGTATGGCCAACTATTTCTGAAACACCCTGTTGCTCCATCCTTTTTCAATCATTGATTTGTCGAATTTTGAGGAGCTGTTCCCTCAACCTGGCATTTTATCGATGTTCAAATGGATCTGGTCTTAATAGGATGGAACTTCTAAAAATAGTTCACAGTTCACGGAAGGATCATGCTTCCAACTATCGGTTGTGGAACTTTCAAAAATATGTGATGAGAAAATTGTCATTTTGTGGCCATCAGAGGCATCAGAGACCCTGTTCAGTGTTCACACAGCTGTTCTGGAAAGGGGATGCTTATCTTGGCCTATTTATTTTTCTTTACTAACAGAGCATACACGGACTTTGGATGTGGTGTCGATGCTTTTTGACTCACCATCTTTGATCCTTTTGACCAACGTCCTTTCTCTCTTCTTCAGCCAGATTGAAATGTTGCTGGAACGCATTTTTGGTTCGAAACATGAACCTTCTCGGCAATTTGGTGTCTTTAAGATGGGGAGCAAATGCCCCTTAAAAAGTTTCAAATGGTGAGTGACTGGCGACTGCCCGTCCCACTTCGCCATTTGGCGATGGCAGGCTTCGGACTGCCCTTGGCGTGGTTAACAGCACCATTATTATTTATATATCCTGCCGCCACTTCCAGCTAGCGTTCTTTGGTCGGTGAGTCACTAGAGCATTGGGAAAAAAGGAGGGGCTCCGCTTCGGCAACAGACGTCAGCTCGGTTTATGTGTGGAGCAATAAGTCAAAACAGAAACAGAAATCCCGCATTCAGGTAGGCCTACATAGGCACCTACCTACCAATTTTACACCCAAGTTCTGCTTGGTTTTCCAGGATGTGCCTGTTTTAAACTTGCCTTTCCGGCAGTTTTCAACCTGTCCCCTTTGGGGCAGTTTTATTCCTGGTCGCGCACGGGCTTCACCCGGGTATCGAGAGCCACCATATATCCTGGCCTCCACGGAAGCCTCTCCTATGCTCGGCTGCCTTGAATTGCAAGCAACGAGCATATTTTAACGAGCTCTGCCTTGGCCGCGATGGGCCAAGCACAGGCCACCTTCATGATGGAAGAAAAAGGAAAACGTGAGATGAAAATCGCAAAAAAAACAAGGCAATTTTTTTGCTGCCTGCAAAGTTCCGGGCGACAGCGCGGAGTTGCCTGCTGCGGCTTCAATCTCACACCGCATCCCGATTTTTTTATTTTAAAACAAAACAGGACAGGGTGTCCGCAAAGAGCAGTACCTGTGCTGATCTTGCTCATTAGAGTGAACAGAACGTCAAATCAAAAAATTTGAAGCTGGCTAAAGCCTTTGTTGTGGAGTTGCAAATCACAGGTTGCTTCGGCCCGGGTGGCGGGGAGTGAAAGCCGGTGGTGGCATTGCCGGAACCTGCAAAACCAGTCGAACAAAGTAAAATTGATAAGAGTTAAGAGATGAACAAAACGGAAACCTGATTCTAGCTCAGAAATTCAGCTATCACTCTACCAAAGGTTCAAAACGCAGGATGCGAGTGCTCAAACTTGCTGGCAATCACAAAAAAGGATTCCACTCATCACAGGTCAAATAAGGAATACCTAGCTAAGTCTAGTCTGGACCAACCTGGCACAAATGCTAAGATAGCGTCAGCTATCTCTTGAGATGGTACACCTTAAGTTGGTGCAATGAAGGTGGTGCAAAGTCTTGCGCTTCGGGTGCGACTAAAACGCCTGACAAAACTTGCTTGACGCTTGACGCTTGACACTTGACGAACCGACTAAAACGCCTGACGGCTGCTTGACGCTTGACGTCGCAGGGATGACCAAAGTCGCAAAATCGAAAATGGAATGGATGTGTTTGCCGTGTGTTCGGCAGCATTTTTGTGTGCTTGACAGAGGTTTCAAGGCATTTCACTTTGCTTGACATCGATTTGACTGCATTTGCACTTACTTGACAGGCGTTTGTCGGCATTTTCACTTGGTGGAGAGGCACTTGATGGAAGTCTGACGGCATTTTCCCGCAAAACGCCTGACAAAATCTGCTTGACGCTTGACACTTGACGAACCGACTAAAACGCTTGACGGCTGCTTGACGTATTTTCTCTTGCTTGACAGTTGCTTCGCAGTGATTTAGCGGCATTTTCACTTGCTTGACAGGCGTTTGCCGGCATTTTCCCTTGCTTGACAGTTGCTTGGCAGTGATTTAGCGGCATTTTCACTTGCTTGACAGGCGTTTGCCGGCATTTTCCCTTGCTTGACAGTTGCTTGGCAGTGATTTAGCGGCATTTTCACTTGCTTGACAGGCGTTTGCCGGCATTTTACCTTGCTTGGCAGTGATTTAGCGGCATTTTCACTTGCTTGACAGGCGTTTGCCGGCATTTTTCCTTGCTTGACAGTTGCTTAACAGTGATTTAGCGGCATTTTCACTTGCTTGACAGGCGTTTGCCGGCATTTTACCTTGCTTGACAGTTGCTTGGCAGTGATTTAGCGGCATTTTCACATGCTTGACAGGCGTTTGACGGCATTTTCCCTTGCTTGACAGTTGCTTAGCAGTGATTTAGCGGCATTTTGTCGGGGGGAGAAGAAAGATTAGGTACACACTGTTTGACTTTAGTCGAAATGAGAACCAAAGTGTTGTGATTCCTTTGACCAATCTGAAGAGTCACTGTAAATTAAACTCTCACCCTCAGAATGATCCTCATTGGGTTCAGGTTGACTGCCTCATGATGACTTAAGATAATTCATGTCTGATTCGTATGCTGAAGATCTATAACAGCAGCTATGAAATGTAATTTGAAAACAACCAAGTCTTTGAGAATTCGAGGGCAGAGAGAGGCAAGGCCACAAATAAAGTCAGTGAGCAAGAGACATCTGCAGGGTAGGGGTAGAACCCATTGAAATAAATTGATAAATAGAAAGGGAGAACCACTCAGCCACTCAACATAAAAAATTAAAAGGCCCTTTCGATTTCAAACTTTAATGGACCAAACATTCCTTTCTCATCATCAAACATTGTGTTAGAACATGGCTTCTCAAACAAAGCCGAACACCTTCATAACATGGTTTACAATGAAATCAAGAAATAATAATCATCACCCACAGGTGCACAAAATGCATTAAAACAACAAATCATAAGGTCGTGATAATGAAAGCCTGATAAAAACAATGCTTCGGCCTGGCTGCTCTCATTCAATTCCTACCATAACCTTAAAACTTATGCAAGGATTTCCCACCTCACCATGATGCTTCAAGACACCTCTGTATAAGCAGCTCGTGTCTGCGATCTGGGTATCACTACCGAATTTGGCTGTCATCCAATCCAGGAAATTCGGCGAATTAGCAGCTGCAGCCTGCTCACCAATTTGCCCTGACTTTCATGTGATTGAAGAAATGATGACGAATGATAAAGGGACTCATTTGCCCAATGAAGAAAGACGGTACTAGAAGTTGTCCAAGCTGAAGGTCTCAATGCCACGAAGATTCCGTTTGCGTTTGTCGTAGCCAGCAACTGCAAGCTGAATAAAGGGAAGGAGCAAAAGAATCATGAAACCCCAACTTATGACCCCTGGAAAAAAGAATCTCTACTCCTACCTAGAAAGACATAAAGGAACAAGAAATTGTTGTGTAACTCCCTCACGTCATACCCAACTCTTCCACTCCTCCATATCTCAATGATTATTTTCTTGTTCCTTTATA
>JASGXE010008051.1:0-20685 GCA_030068105.1 Sinentomon sp. SZTP_YWyxl
AGTCTGCTGACGGAGGAAAGTGAAGATTCCCTGGGGACCGAATCACCTAGGCTGTGGTGGGATTGCGACGACTGGCCTACGGTCCCTGTCCCGAAGCGGCTTAAGGGGAGGAAAGCCCCAGGGTAAGTCTTCATCGTGGGAGGTTGCAGGGAAGGGTCACAATAGACCGCCATGGCGCTCATAGGCAGGGAGGGGCTAGGTAGCCTAGGGCACTTCTAGGGTATCGCTTGATTCATATCAAGCGTTGCGTCATACCAGATCGTTTCTCCGAAACTCGGTTGAAATTAAGCCTCATCCACGATCATGGGGATGAGTCATTTGCCCCTGCAAATAGGCAACACACTCACACATGGCCAAGGACATAGCCTAGGGCATTAGCCTAGCAGTTTAGCCTAGATAATCCCTTTTGATTGACACTCGGCGAAGCCCCTTTAAACTCTCTGACATAGACCCCCCAGGGACGCAGTCATACAAAATTTGGTAATTTTCGGAAATTGCAGTTTCTCCAGGCAATGCTACAAGACATTTTGCGATATTTTTTCGCCAAAAATATGAATGAAATAGGTTCCTTTACCTTTTCGAAAAGGGCACCTAAGCACACAAGAAGGCAGAGGCACGTGCCCCCTGTTGCCCCTCTTCTCCGCGGTACTGGAAATGAATCTCCTACAGGACGTGCGATTTCGTTTTTTCTTATTTATGATATCGGTTGACAAACGGATGACAACAAAAAAACTTCTATTTTTAGAAACGGGTGCACTTTCAAAATATCAAAACATTCGCTGTCAATACTCGTGGGTCTGACTCAAACACATCAAAACGAAATAGGCAAACACAACTTGGTATGAAGCGAAACAAAAAATATCCCCGAAGAAAAAACACACTTGACAAACTGTGCGCAACAAACAATATCCCCGATGAAAAACACACTTGATAAACTGTGCGCAACAAAAAATATCCCCGATGAAAAACGCACTTGATAAACTGTGCGCAAGAAAAAATATCCCCGATGAAAAACACACTTGAAAAACTGTAGGCTGTGGCTTGAAAACACACAGACCTGCAATTGGTACATGACAAGGAACATGCCGGTCTTTCATGCTACGGTGGGTTGGACCCCCTTTACCCCCTGAAGAATGAAGAGAGCTGCTGTTTGTGCTTGTTCGTATTTTTTGATGGCAAACAGGCAGAAAGCGTGAAGACCAGACAATGCCGTGGGATGGGTGCATGCTTGATCAGATTGTCGCCCCTGGCAAACAATCGGCGCTGCAATTAGTGTAGTAAACATAAATGCGTATTGCATATGCCGCAATATTTTAAGGGGCAAACCTGAGAAGTGAACGTGTGGGGCCCGAGGCATTCGAGATTCAAATAACGTTTCAATTGGAGCAATTTGCGTCAACGGCGGGCTGGTCAAGCGCACACATACTCGTACAGCGAGCATGTTCCTGCATAAAAATTAATACACTAGGCCTCAGACAGTGGGCCAAATACCGTGATGAATTTGTGTGCCTTTCGGGCCGTGGCCACATTTTGACCGTTTTATGCACATTTTCTTCATTTTTTGCTCGAGCCTCTGTGTATTGTGTGAGCATGGCATCCATAGGTGTATGGGATTTTGGTTGGTATGGGATTCTTAGAGCAGCTTTTCTGGTTGATGCCTGGTGCTGCTATGATTCAAATGGGTCCCCTTTGAGTCAATTAAGGCAAACAAGTATGGGACCATCAGAAATCTCCTTTGAGCATTTGACATTTTGGCCTGGCGGTCATGCAACTGGCAAAACGACATTTCTGCTTGAAGTATTGTGATATAGAACATTTGGATTGATGTGTGATTAGGTACTCCCTACTTCGCGGAATAGTCCGATGATATTCCGGGACACTTTTCCTCGATGAAGACCCCCCAGTTTAGGTCTTCACAAGAAGTCACCAGCTAATGGGGAGTGGCATAATCTGGTGAACGCTGAATGGCTATGCAAAGAGGGCGGGATTGTCTGTATTTTGCAAATAATTCTCCAGGATTGAAGGGTTGAAACCATAATCAAAAAATACGGAGCTAATGCAATAAATTTGTCCAGTCAAGCATTGGGGATTCTCTACGGAAATCGCGCCCGGCCGAAACCTGCCACTTGGCTCCAACAGGCAGTCGATATCGACTGGACAATCTTCCATATATTTTTCTGGTTTTCCTTTTTGCCATCAAATACCAAGCACTGAATTCCCACGGCAACAACAAATCCAAAATTTCCTGCACGTTTGCCATCGTGTCGACGTAACTTTTATTCAATTTTGGACCCGATAACATGCCCACATTTTTCTGTGCAAAAATATCTCTCAATGTAATGTGCAAAAATCTTTCAAGAGCAACCCCACGAAGCGTTTTTTTTTTCAATTTATTGCTAATGAGTCCTGTCACGACTTGTTCCAATCTGGTTTTTCATCAGCTTGTACAGTGAGGACGGTGGTTGAAGCTGGAATAGTGGTAACAGAATGAAAACACAGGCATGCAAAGATTGCGATTGTTGGGATCTTGAGGAGAACTCCGTCCAGTTAAGATTGCCATGACGGATACATCATGACATCATGCTTCGTTGCAACTGGCGTTTGCTATTTCTATTGCATGCATAAGATTCAACGATATATTTCGGAGGCAACACTTAAAAGGGAGAATCACGTGTACCTTTATGGGTTCAGCAATTCCGTCGCCAGCACAGCACAGCAATTCGATTTTCAATGTCGGTTTAGAAGCATATGCAGGACAAACATGGGGCTGAGCTCAGCAAATTGCATCCAGAAGTGGCATAAGCACAGTGCGAAATGGGTACCTTTGACACGATGGGAGCATTTTGGTGACCAGAGGCCTGTGCAATCTGGCTCACTTTTATCCTGCTTCCACTGGAACTTTCGGGTAAAAAAAACTTGAACCAGAAAAACAGGAAAGAATTAATTTCTACCAATTCCAGCTGCAAGTTTCTGTTAAAAATAATTTTTCACGCTGCGCTATGAGATTTTCATCAGAATGGCGAGCAGGTTCCAATTATAGTAACTTGAGTCAATGTCCACACTGTGCATGTAGATGGCAGCAATGTCGAAATAAATCTTATTAGGCCAATGGCTGTCTCTTCGACGATGTCGATTCGCCCATTTTGGAGCAGGATCGTTTTTTTTTATTTCATTCCTTTATTTCGAGGTGCAGCTTTAATTGGTAATGGCTGAGGAAAAACTGGAGATCTCTGGTATCTACAATTACCTAAAGCAAATGGCTTCAGATGGCTAATGGCATGCAATGCAGAGTTGCGGCAGGTGGTGCGCAGTGCAACAATTCATCGATTGCATGATTGCAGTGGATATAACTGTAAAAATCAAAACCAAATAAAAAAGGTGCCACAAATCTTTGTGCTGCCGCAATAGTTGGTCTGCATCTGCACACTTTCCGCAATCAGCCTTTGAATTTGAGAGAAATTCCAAAGGTGTCGACAACTTGAGGGTCATCGAAATGCTGCAGAGCTTGAATTGAATTGTTTTAAATTGAATCGAATTGGAGGAATTAAATTTATATGAACTTTCAGGGTTCTACTCTTTCTCGTATTGCAGACCGGAATGAGAATAACAATGGAAAAATTAACCAACATTAATCGTAGGCATTGATTGTCTCAAAGATCTCAAGAAGCGATACAGAAACAGAAACAGTAAGCCCAACAGGAACAACCAGTGAAAGATACACCTGAGAGGCGCAAGTCTCAATAATTTCCCTCTGAATTCCAGCTGATGTTGAGATTAAACATCGGCATTCTTCGTATGACGCAACCGCTACCGCATAGCATGAAAGCAAATAGATTTTGCAGATGTTGAGGCCCATTTGACTCTGTTAGGGAGTCATTATTGTTTGTGGTATGCAGACTGTACTTGATGTCCACCTAAGCTTGTGGACTGAGTGATTTTGGTGAGAGGATGTGCAACAAATGGGCAGTGGGCCCTCTTTCCAATGGCCTCGTCCAATGTTTAACCAGCTCTGACGTGACCCAAATGTAAAGGGCAAGTATTGTTGTTCACTAGTTGGTGTATAAACTCTGAAAAAAAAAATTCGGAAAAAAGTCTGAAAAAATTCGCAGACGGTTTGCGAAATTGGTTTGTCTTGCGAGTTGCTTTGTCTTTCATTCAGTTTCCAAACAAAAAGGTCAATCATACCTGACCTAACCCCCTCTCACATCCAATGACGAAGATACAGAGTTTCCCAAAAGTCACTTGACAACCCCAGAAACGTGCTTGCAGTTTTGAAGCAACTCTGGAAGCTTGGAGTGGAGTTTCTTCCAATTCGAGTGGATAACACCTGCAACAGGCAGCCTGCCCAATCTGAACCTGAAATCTGTAGAAATAGCACCACAAGAGAAGATTGAAAACTAGCAAATTGCAGGGGTTTTCAAGTGACTTTTGGGAAACATTGTTTATTGTCAACCTATTGGTACTTGGCTGCGATCACCAATTGCTGTTGTCAACCTTCTGCTTGGTGCCCGCCTTGGTGGCCAACAAAAGTCCCCGAAACTGACTTCCCAAAATGTCGTCAGGGATTCGGAACCAGATAGTTATAACCCAAACGTTTCCACAGAACTGAAGCTGATTCAAAATCACCTATCCTGCAAATAATTACGAGAACAGCCAAATGTGACTGCACTGAATTCATGGCAGTTTTCCACCATATAGGTGGCAAAATATCACAAAATTGTGGCAATTACAAGCATGCCAGGAAGACGTAACCAATCTCGTGACAGATTCCTCGAAATCTGTCACCTCTTAGTGGCAATATATCTGCAAAAATTGTTGAAAACGGCTATAAATTCAGTTAATTTTTGCCACTTTTACGTGTAGTGGCAATTTTGACACTTTTTGATGAGTAATGGTGGCAGCGAGAAAGGAGCACCATGGGTAACAGTTTCGAATACCTGCCTACATGTGGATTGGACGAGTTTTCATTCTTGATCCGTGATTGTTTTATTTTATTTAAGCTAACTTGACCCTAACCTAACCTCACCTATCCGAACCAAGTCTTTGTGAAGAATTGGTTGGGAGAAAGGTGAGGTTAGGTTGAGGTCAAGTTAGCTTAAATTAAATAAAACAATCACGGAGCAAGAATTTAAACTCGTCCAGTCCACATGTAGGCAGGCATTCGAAACTGTTACCGAATCATGTTCATGCATGCACGTCTCGTTTCAAATGTTTCTCTCGTCCGAACGTCTCCCGACGCAGCAAAGGTGTACATTTTGATCACCCTGCATTCAGCAAATTCCGGCAAGCGAGTTTTGCAGTTTTGGGCCAAGGAGTTCCTTGCGCATGTAGGCTTATAGGGCCACTGACTTTTCTGCAGTTTACCGGTGATTTTTGTGTCGTCATTACGAAACATTGGATCAGGCAGACTCTGAGGAATGCAATGTCTGTCTATCTGCCGGATGATCCGTTTGTTACCTGTTTTTTTCGGTCCGTTTCGCCAAGAAAAATTCTATTTTGTTTGATCACGTAATGATCATAAAAAGGAATCAAAAGAACGAAAAGAATTCGACGAAGCAATTAGCTGCAGCTGCCACGACGACTGACGAGACGAACAAGAAGACGAGACGATTCCTCCTCGGAGTGGAATCCGAATCCGCGAATCTCCGAAAAGGACTCCCAATTTAGATGAGTGACACGACGCAATGCGGAGAAAAGGCAAACATAACAAAAAAGATTGAACATGGTCGCACACAAGAACGGGAGACATGCGGCATTGTCCCCTTGAAACAACGGTGAATTTTTGGTCCATACAAGGCCTAAAGAATTTAGAATACCAAAATTAATACCAAAAATGTGTGGGTATTCTTCAAGCCTTGGGATACACAGATGAGATGCACTTCTTGGGTAAAGTCACAGAAACAATAACGACTCCCGAACAGAGTGAAATGGGCCTCTTCATCTGTGAAATTCATTTGCTTTCATACCATGCGGGTTGCGTTCTTAAAAGAAGAATGCCAATGTTTTGTCTCTATGTCAGCTGTAATTCAGAGGGAAATTATTGAGGCTTGCGCCTCTCCGGTGTATCTTTTATCTTGGAGAATAGTGTGGCGAATACCCAAAGATGGACCTAATTTCCGAAACCTAACGCCGGTATCCGTTCGTGAAGGCATAATTCGGCGTCGTTTAGAACTGACTAAGGTGGTCTCAGACGTGTTACAGCTTGATGATTAACTGTTAGGAAGTCATTATTGCTTATGTCACTGTACACATTTATGAACGTTTCATGTCGCATCGTATGCATGGTCACCTGCCCATATGCATTAAGGCCATTCAAAGAGGCAAAGGCACCAAGTGCTATTTTATACAACACAGCATAAATTCATACTGATTTGAAAGACTGACATGTTGGTATAAGCACTGTATACTGTTGGCATAAGCACTGTTAGCGCAAGCTAAAATGGCGGATATGATGGTCTTGTAGGGGGCTGTTACAGAGAACGTCTCAGGGGATGTTTGCAGGTGCGGTCAGAATGCACGGGATGAGGTCAGAATGCATCAGGGGACCGAGACTGGAACCAATCCTATATCAGAAAATTAAATTCATTGATGCCGCCTTTTATTCTAAAATATTTGTTTCGCTCTGTGCTTATGGCCCCGACCATTTTCGAGTTTATTTCGACGCTCCTGGGTGTGCTCGGGAAGGCGAGCCCCCTCTCCTCGAGTGTGATTCAGGGGGCGAACGGCGCAGATAACGGGTCGTTCATCGGAGTGAGTCCCGCGGAAGTCGTCACGATTCGGCTTTCAGCTTGGACGATCCGCTTACACGGATGAGCGAAAATCGTGATTCTCGTTAAGGAGCAAAAAAGGCAAAATGGCTTCCAATGCATTCGTAGGTATACCCGCTGTTTGGCCATCGGGTTTTGACTCCTGTTGTAATTGTTGCAGCATTTGTAACTGTTACAATCAACTTACAGAGGTCTGTTTGTTGTCGTTTTTACGGTTGGCTTCCCACAACACGTGGACAACATGTCTGACATTGTGCTGAGGAACTCAAAAACAAGAACAGACGAGCATCCCAGAAAAAAGTCAGTAAGAATGTTTTTTGCGCATGAATAGACGTCCCACATACACACGTCTGGTTTCCTGAATTTGTCATCTTGTCATCTTGTTACGACATCCCTACCGATGGTCAAATCAGATGGTTCACACACTTCCCGAATGATCAGGCATCGATCCCAAACGAAAAGGGTTCGTGTCATTTCTGAAGACATATACCAAATCATTAAATTGCATAGCTTCGGATGGGTGAACTTCAGAAGAAAATAAAATTACCTTATGGGAAGGCCCATATTTTGTTTCCGCCCCTCTCATGTTACAAAATGTCACGATGTGAACTTTCTCACAATAACAAATTCTGTGACATTCGTCCATTGGTGGAACTGGAACTTCACTGAAACTAGCATATTTTCGGTTAGAGTTAATCTTCAAAGCTTTTTTATTCACAACAAAAGCGCTTCAACAAACACACTTCAAAAATTACGGAAAAATAACAGTTATGCGCATGCATCTACCTATAAAACGTGCAATCTAACTCTGCAGATGTGTTTCTGCCACATTTTTACCAAGTGTTTCCCCGGATTGGCGATTGTAACAATTTGTCACGAACATATGCTGAATGACGCCCGTTTTTTTAATGCACGGCTTCTTTTGTCAGTATTGCTCTGTTTCTGCTTCTAGCATCAAGTTTCAGAATAGATGGACGCCGGTGCTTTTCGAGGGACAGCTATCATAGATAACAGCTTTACTTGTTATGAGTGTGTTGCAGAGAAAACTGCAAGGATTCTAAGATCAACACCAAGGTCAACACCAAGGCAGAAAAATGATCTAATTCACAGCAAGAGGTGGAGGTTTCCCTGACTGACTACAAACAAGACGTCAAATTTAAATGGGCAGAAAACAAATCGTCATTTTGTTCTTTTTTTTTCAAACAATCCTGCAGTTTGCGTCCTCCCGTCGATTCAATAGGTCTTTTCTAACTTCCGGAAAAGCGTAAGCAATCGCCCATTTTGCTGGATGTCCCATGCTCTCACGACGCACCGTGGGCGAAATTTCTTGACACCGCACAGGAAGTGAGAACACGCGACTGCCCAGTCTGGTGACAGAAGTCTGTGGCTTGGTGGCAGAGCTTCTGGCATAGATTTCGATTAAAGAGGGTCCTTGAAGCCTATCTTCCGAATTCTTTGCTGTCTTTGCACCCGAATCTTCTGTCCGGGGCAACGAGGAGGGGGTTTTCACCTGATCCGAATGGACCGTGTTTTTCCCCGTCATCCAGGGCGGCGCTTCGACATCCGGCAAACCCTGGTCCTGCTTCCGTTGGTTTGAAACTACAAAAAAGATTGCCAGTCATATTTTTCTTACAACTTATCGCCACAAATATGCCTGCCACACGGGAGAATCTTCTTGAAAGTCGGAGATCAAGCGTGCAAGGATGCCGAGGACAGGTTATTAAACGAGTGCGAATGAACTCTGGCGCGGAGGTGAGGTCAATTTTGGCGCTGAATCCAAAAAAGGAGTGCCTCTCTGCCCATGCATGTGTGCAAAGACGTTGAGATGCAACTGCATGACATGAAATCAATCATGATTCCAAACCGTATAATAATAAAAAAAATTATGGGTTCGGTTCGGGCTTTCTGACACTCAGGTGTGCATGTGCCTATATCTATGTTTATGTAACGGGAGCGGACAGCATCTAACTTCGCAAACAAGTATCATTTTCCTTTGCTTCTATCCTTTTACTTGCCCACATCTCTCGTAAATCAAATTATGCCAAACTGTCCTAGCAGTCAGAACCCCCCCCCCCAAGACTCATCACTGATCTGATGGTTTGCGATTTCATGTCCGCGTTTTCTTGTCTTCATTCTTTCATTTGATTTCTGTTTTCGAATGATATCTTCCGCAGCATTTCAGGTAATACAGAGATGGGTAGAGCAGGGATTTCCAAGCTGCACAGATGGAAGGAAACTCTCATGACATTTTCACAGGATGTCCTGAAATTTGGTGATGCCTGTGACTTCCTAAGCCTATGTCTTAAGGACCTAGGCTTAGTTCCCCTTTCAGTTCGTCGCCGTGAGCATCGCTTGCGTCTGCTGAGTGGCTTCATTACGAATGATATAGACGCGTCACTTCCATTTGGCTTCTCTGTGAAATAATTACAGCGTACTGACAACGGTATGTCTCTTCTTATACCCCGCTCAAGAAGTAACGTACTTCAGAATTCCTTCTTCATTAGATCGGCCTTAGATTGGAATAACCTCCAAAGATCATCCAAAATTTTGATAAATGTGTCAGCTTTTCAAGCACACCAGCCAGCTTCTTAGTTGGTTTTATTTTGCGTTGCCCATTTTAATGGCGTGTATTGTGTATTTTTGAAGTAACTTGACTATGGACTGTTTCCATATGTTTTGTGAATAGTTTCCTTTGTCACAACCTGAAATGACCTAAACCTAACCTAAGCTTACCTAACTTGTCTTATTCTAATCCTTGGAAAGAAAAAAGAAAAGAAACGAAAAGGACGGAGAATTTGGACATCCCTGATTCTTACTTTCCGGCGTATTTTATTAATCTATACGAATCCGGCAATGTCCCGATTTGGCGCTTGGACTAAAAAACAAAATAAAGCTAACCTAACCTAACCTAACCAACCTAACCTACCCTAACCTAGCCTCAATGACCTATCCTAACCTTACCTAACCCATTTTCTATGTTCAGAGTGTTTTCTTGCCTTTTTTGCGGCTCGGGACTTTTCATGGGGTTAGATGGAAAAGTGCCCGATTCGTATAGATTAATCAAATACGCTTCCAGGATGCGGTGGATACAGTAGTGGTGAGTGCTTTCGAAGTGTAATCGCACTATTTCTATGTTTTCGCCAGCGCCAATTCATTTTCCTGGTTATTTGTACAATTCAACTGAACAATTAAACAATTAAGCTGACCAATATTCGTACACGAGTCCAGTTCGATGAAGCTACGAATGACAGTCCTTTTACTGATGCCACCCTCCGCCACCAACCCCTGTCTGGGCAGCGCGGCCTTAAATGCGCACTTCAATAGTTTTTTTCCTTCTGAATCTCTTTCCTAGTTTTCTTCCTTCTTTCATCGTTGGACGTCACGTTTATTCAACCCTCAAGAGTGCTACAGAGTGAATGGCGCATTGGCGGTAGAATGTACATTAAGTAGCGATTATTTTAAAGAGACTCAAAATTACCCCTTTGACGGACGAAAACAGCCGTTTTCAGTTTTTTTCCTGTTCTCAGCGATGAAAAGCGGTCCTGAAACCAAATTTCCCAGGCTCACCAGGAGGTCTGGAAGTGTTTTGTGTCATTTCTGTGTCATTTAGTGAGTCAGGTAAGTTAAACTCTTCTAATAAATAATAATTTTTTGTTCATTCCGTGAATCAAATGCACAACTGCAGGGGTATAACCAGTATAATCTTCCAACCAGGCTGTAGTTCGCTGCTTGAAAGGCAGAGAGTGGTGCGCTGCTTTGATCTTTTCCAAGGTCTGTCAACTGTGGGCGGCTGTAATGAGTTGCTTAAAATTATTGAAATTCCATACTTTTGTTCATAGAAGGATCATTTGCTTTTCGGTTGTGGAACCTTCAAACGGATGCGGGAAAGTCTTCATTGAACGAACCATTGATGAGTGGAACGCCCTTCCCGATAAGATATTTGAGGGTCCAGCCTGATAAAATATTTGAGGGTCCAGGGAGCATAACTCAATTTCAGTTTATTTTCCGAACTTAATTGCTTTTCTTGTTTTTTGAATGCTTCCCATGTTGTATATAATTTCACATGTTCGTAAATGTATGTTTTTGTCCGATGATTGAGATAACTCCTAAAATAAACACGATTCTTATTCTGGCAAAAATTAACATGAAATGCGAGTTCAATAATAAAAAACGACGGAACCCAGTTCCTTCGTTGGATTGATGATACAGATGGGATAAAAGAAATTGTGCCATTCATGTAAAACGACTATGACAAAACACACAAAATAAAAAGGAATCTGCGAAAAGGAAGCAGGGTAAAAAATTGCATCGGAACTGCAGCAAAAATTGCTTCGGAACTGCAGCAAAACTTGCTTCGGAACTGCAGCAAAAATTGCTTCGGAACTGCAGCAAAAATTGCATCGGAACTGTAGCAAAAATGCTTCGGAACTGCAGCAAAAATTGCTTCGGAACTGCACCAAAATTGCAGTTCCTGTCTTTTTCAGATTTATTGAGGCACCCCCATCCCCCTGATTGTTACAACGCGCCCTCTCTCCCCCAAACGGACTCCTCCTATAAATGACGTCATTAGATGACGTCATTTATAGCCGGTTCCTTTAGCTGTTGCTTGCACTTGTGTTTTCTAGAAACATTAATCAACGGTGACACGATTTTTTTTAACAATTTTGACCTTCATAGAAGCAGTCTTCTCGGAACCCTTTCCGAATCACTTGCTTTGTCGGGAGAGCAGTCGAGAATTTTGACGCCTCCACTTAGACGTTGAAGAATTTTGATTAAGTGGAGCAGTGGGTTTATGATATTTAAAAAAACATGAATAAAAAGCGATTTCCTTTTCGTTGATCCAAATTCCTTCCACATCAAAGGAATCATAAATATGGTATTTAACTGTCTGCCCTCCATCCTGTCTGCTCGGATCCCACATGATGCATGATTACTCCAGCGGCCGCCGGTTGAGCCCGTCTTTGACGGAAGAATACGTAAAAAGAATGAATTAACACACATGGAGGGATCAACCCACATCCCACATGGCATAAGAACTATAACATATGTGCCAGTGTGATCAGTGGAGCCTTCCTTCACTCATGCTGTGTACCACCTGACTCAACTAAAGTTCTTAAAAAGTGCTGCTTGGCCTCTTCATGATGAGGCGCCCTTCTGCTAAAAAGTTGATCGCCGGAAAGCGAGGGACCCAACGGATTGGGCGCATCTTGCACCGCTCACCGTTGGCGGTGCTGGCGCCTCTGGGTGGAGGGGCCCCTTTTCACCTGGTTGCTTTCTTTTTTTTCGGAAAACGTGAACTGCGGCGGTGCCTGCAGTTACCGGCGGACAGTCTTTTGCGCGGAGGATTACCGCTGCGATCGCGCATTCTTATGTTGATTTCGACGATTAACGGAAAGATATACATTTCGTGGTCCAGTTTTGATCGGAAACCGGAATTTTGCCCACAGAGAATTTCGCGCCTTTTTGGGCTCGTTGCGCAAGAAAACCCCTGGCAGAAAACTTCCGCCAGCTTCGGTTAATTTTTTTTGTTGTGAAGTGGACCCCTCCTCAACAAAGTGTGATTCTCCGAAAGGTGTTCAGCAAATTTGCGACAAATTTGTGATATTTTTGAAGGGGTCGAGATGACCCCATGTGAAAAATGGAAAAATAATTTCAGTGATCCGTTATTGAACTGTGTTCTGACATCACCTCGAACAGCATAAAAAATCGCGCCACACCGCCGTTATAGAAAAAGGTCTTTAATTTCAATTTTATTTTATTTGCTTAAAATTTTTCTAAATATGTCAAATGCGACAAAGAAACACGCACGAAACTCGGACATGTGAACACAAAAGAAAACGTGGAAAAAGGGAGAATTGAAATCTATTGTGTAACGGAAAATTCAATCACGCGGTAATTTTGGCTCAGTTTCGTTCGGGCCATTTTACTGGAAAGGCTATACGCTTCCTGCAGTGTTTTTTCCTTGCAGCGTTTTTCTTCCATGGTAAGAAAAACGCTGCAAGGAAAAATCACTGCAGGAAACTTAAGCAGTAAAATGACACCGAACGCAACTGAGCCGACATTGCTGCTGTGATTAAATTTTCCGTTACACAATACTTGCATTGGTCAATGGAAGTTGGAATTGGAAGTTCTGAAGCGCAGAAGGCGCCTTGTAAAAATGTTAGGAGTAAAAAAGGAGGCCTGTGTATGTTAGGAGTAAACACTTTTCTTTAGAGGAATTTTAGTCAAGAAGGCCAGCCTTTTGTCCTTCCTACGTTCGTGAAGTTGGTCCAGCCCAGATCAGTCAACATTTTGCGAAACACTGGCTCTCCTGTGATAGTTCTTTACAATAACCTTGCGAGACAGCGCTGAACACGCTCAAGTACATTGGTACGTGGCACAGAAATGGGTCCCATGCGACTGAGGCAAATTCAAGAAGTGGAAGGACATGGCTTTATGATTACGTTTTTGGTACCCAAATGCATACGTTGCTTTTTAACCACTGCCATTTTTGTGATCACTGCAGTCCACGTTTTCATGCAATTTACGCCAAAGTAAATTTTTTTATCTGACCGAGGAATCAGCTCACCGTCGCAGCGTGGCTTCGTTC
This sequence comes from Sinentomon sp. SZTP_YWyxl, assembly GCA_030068105.1. Taxonomy (NCBI): domain Eukaryota; kingdom Metazoa; phylum Arthropoda; class Protura; order Sinentomata; family Sinentomidae; genus Sinentomon; species Sinentomon sp. SZTP_YWyxl. The sequence continues at coordinate 13,357 of JASGXE010008051.1, forward strand.
CATAGTCATTCTGTGCAGCAGTGACCGTGGACCTTTTCTGATTTTGCTTGAAAATGGGCAAGAAAAAAGGTCCAGCCATTTAATGATCTGCTTGATCCGTGATGACAAGTGACCAGTGATTGAGCACTGTTTTTTCATTTCATTACCCAATAGGGCCTAATAGTTTTACCAATACGCTTTTAACAGGTAGTGGTTCATCTTGGTGGCGGTTTGCATTGCTGCAGATGGGCCCGAATTTCTGCCTGGAATTTAGTTCATGCGATCCTCTGAGAGATGGCACTCGGTTCGGTTCTTGGGCCAGCTCGGAACAATGCGTGTATGCCGGAACGCTGTGCACTGGCTGCGCACTGGCAACAGAAAATTAAATTTCTCATGAACCAAGTGGTGGATTTTGATGTAACTTCTTGTGAGGGAGCTGAAAGATAGGCGATTCGTCATGTGCAAACAACCTCAAATTTTCGTGAATTAAAACCCAAAAACTACGCCGGAATGAAAGTCTTTGAAGTCAAGATGCCAAAATTTTTGGGCCCCCACACACATTTTCAACAATTGTGCGATTTTTTCCGTTGCAACATGGTTTCGGCCTGTGGAAGAGTTTTAGATGAACTTTGCTATCCAAAAACACCAAAATCATTGCATTTGGACGTCATTTGCTTCTTTTCAAGGGGAGAACGCGTCCCAGTCGACCTGGCACATTCTGTTTTTCGAAATTCGAACACGCGCCATTGTGACACAAGTCCCACTCATGCAAACAAGCCCGAATTTCTGCCAATTCGTTCCTGTGATCTCTGCAAGATGGCAGTGTTGGCGTTTGTTGGGCTATTATGAAGCTTCGAAACTGGGCAGACGCCGAGTGATGGAGTTGAACCACTACCTGTTATAAGCGTATTGGTTTTACCACAAGATCCCCAAACGACGAAGGAAGGCATATTCTCACATGTCGCACATTCCTTCATCCGAAAATTTACACATTTTTTTTTCTTGAAAAAAATATAATTAAAATTTTTGAATTATTTCAAACATTTTGAATTTCGATTTAATTTTCTATGGTCGAAAATTTTCACTTTTCATGCGGCAGCTGCTTCATGGAAGTTCTTCCTTTCTCAACATTTGGCGATCGTATTTTTGCAAAAATTCCAAAAAGAAATTTTCGTTTTTTTTTTTTATAAATTCCCAATAGTCCTATTTCACAATTCACAAGATGTTCTTGTCATTTTCAATTTTTTTTCAATTTTTTTACCTATATTTGAATTTTTTGGAAAATCGTTCTGTGCATGTGCTTCTTTTCTCTCTTAGAGGTCTCATTTTCCGAAAAAAAGCTAATTTTCCCCCTTTGTGCTCTCGTTTTGGAGAATTATTTCCATTGCGCTTTCCACAAATCCCATTCATTTTGGCAAGTCAGCCGTTTTGAAGATTCCCCTCCATTTGCAATTCTTGGCTCTTGATTCCTTTCTAAAAATTCCCTTTTTGCTCTTCGGAGATTTCCTCTCGCTTTTCCCAATTGATCAAGTCTGCAAATTCCCACGCTTTTGCTCTTATGGGTTTCAATTTAAAAAGAATTTGTCAGTCTATTGGCGTACTCTTGATGGGCGACTTTCAATACTTTTGTTCGCCTCTTCCCTCTTTACTCTCGGGGTTCCCGTTTGAACTAAGAGAAACAGACCTGCTTCAGAGTTTCCGTCGAATGCAGAGCGGAGTTGGGCTAGGATTATGGGGCATTGTTCTCCTTGCGAGCCCAAGTTGTGCAGCAAGGTTCATACCGAGCCACCGGCCGTATGGCTGTCAGCTTCAGATTGTAAATGAAGAGATACCTGTTCTCGACTGCTCCCTCTGCCACGCAATGCAATATGCTGGAGACGGGCACACCTCTCCTTCATTCCTCCTTTTATGCCATAGCAATAGACTTTGCCAAAGCCTTTGACACAGTTGACCACGTGCTACTAGTTCAGAGATTAAATGATCTTGGGTTTGATGAATGCACCGTTAACTGGGTTCGTGGTTACCTTTCCAATCGGTCATAGGTTGTTCGAGTTGCCTCTCATTTGTCTGCGCCATATCCTGTGACTTCTGGTGTTCCCCAGGGGAGCATTCTTGGACCTTTGCTGTTTATTATCTACATTAACAACCTACCTGATTATCTGAACTGTAATATCCGTCTTTTTGCCGACGATTGCCTCCTTTATTCAAATGTTAAATGTGTAGCTGATTGCCTTGCTTTACAATGTGATTTGAAAAATTTATCATCTTGGTGCGTTGACTCGGCCATCAAAATTAATGTTGCAAAATGCGCTTCGATTTCGTTCTCTAAAGATGGTACTCAACGCAAACATGTCTTTTTTATCGATGATAAACCTTTTCCCCAATGCTCAGAAATCACTTACCTTGGGGTTACATTGGATGAAAAATTGAATTGGGGTCCTCACCTTGCTGGCATTGCAGCCAAGGCGAATTCTGCTCTCTATTTTGTCAAACGGAATTATAGAAAATGCCCTAGAATTCGTGAGCTAGCCTACACAAGCTTGGTTAGACCAATTTTGGAGTATGCTTCCCCGGCGTGGGACCCGTTCCAAGTAGGTCACTCTCATATCCTAGATATGTTGCAGCGTAGAGCCGCACGATTTGTAGTTGGTGACTATAGACGTTTTAGCAGTGTTACGCAAATGATATCATGTCTAGGTTGGAGGTCTCTGGCACATCGACGGAAGGTTGCTAGGCTCGTTGCCCTTTTTCAAGTGCTGGCTAATCTTGGCGGCTGGGGAGAGCTGTTAAATTATGTTAACCTCCCAACCTACTATTCACGTCATGACCATAACTTTAAAATAAATCCTCTTCGTTTCCGGCGTGATGTTGGGAAATATTCCTTCATAACGAGGACAGTGCGTGACTGGAATCTCCTCCCTTGGAGTGTCTTTGAACAGTCTTTAAGATTTCCTATTCTGCAAAGACGCTTGTCAGCGCTGCCCTGATGTCATTAACTATTGGTACTTAAATAAGTTGATTTGAACATTTTCGACAGATTTGTTCTGCTCTTGGATTTCAAATTCATTCCGCATCTTTGATGGTTTTAATCTGACATTGAGCGTTCTTTCATTTTTTATGTATTTCATTGTTTTTCAGTGTTCATTGATTCTGATATGAGGTGTACGCCAATTAAAGAAATAAAGTATTCAATTCAATTCTATTCAATTCAGCACGCGCATTGTTATGTGATTGAGGTGAAACCGCCCGGATTTCATCGGAAAACCGTCAACCTGTTGCGGTTCTTCACCTGCGGCCATGCGACAAAACTCTCTGACCAACCAAACAGACAAGGTCTGTTTCAGGCAAGGTCAGCCTGAACACATTCGTTATTGGTGCTGATGCACAGACTGAGCAAGGCAGCCAACTTGACAGACGGCTATAATCCCCATCTAAAAAGTGTTGTCGTCTATTACCGTCCGGCTGACGCTCGCTGTATATATCTGAATCCATCAGGTATCGACTGATGTTTGATTGATTGATCCAGGAACTTTGCTGCCAAAGCAGACAGATTTTATTGGCTGAGCGCTTCTAAAATGTTAAATATTATTTTGTTTTCAATCCATCGCACCACACTCGCCAAACATTCATTGCGGGCTGCTGAAAGAAAATGCTCAGAAATATTTTTCATGCGCCTGAATGCCAAAATTCACAATGAAACAATTTTCATGCGCCTGAATGCCAAAATTCACAATTAAACAATTTTCATGCGCCTGAATGCAACAATTCACCAAGAAACAATACCTACGTTCTTTGTTGTGGACACCAATTTCGAATCCCAATAACTTGAACAAACGCACACTCTCTGAATGTTGAAACTCGGCAAGATTCATGTTCAAAAAGCATCCTATAAGATTTTAAAAATCAAAGTTTAAAATTAAAAATCAAAGTTGAATGAACGTTTAATCAACGTTTAGCTTCATAAAATTGTGATCAAAATTATGACATAATTTTGATCAAACAAGGTTTGCCTTAAGTGTGAGCACAGTTGAGTCGATTTTTGATCAGAGTCGAGCACAGGTTTAATCAAAGTTGCAGTATGAGTATGAAGTTGTATGAAGTTGCATAAAAGTATGAAAAGTTGCATAAACGTATATGAAGTTGCATAAAAGTATGATCAAAGTCACAAAGTTTGAGTAAGCTACGAAAAGCTCATCAACATTTTTGTGAAACTTTAATCAACTTTTGTTCATTGGGTTTTTATTTACACTTTTACACATTTACACACTTTTACACTGTTTTACACTTTCACACATTTTACAGTTTTTATTTGCACATTTACACTTTTCATTAAACATAAAATTGGCATCATAATAATTGGCTTTTTTGGTACACATTTACACTTTTTATTCAACGTCATAATTGGCAACATTGTAATTGGCTTTTTATTTACACATTTACACTTCTATTCAACATTATTGGCAACATTGTAATTGGCTTTTTATTTACACATTTACCTACACTTCTATTCAACATTATAATTGGCAACATTGTAATTGGCTTTTTATTTACACATTTACACTTCTATTCAACATTATAATTGGCAACATTGTAATTGGCTTTTTATTTACACATTTACACTTCTATTCAACATTATAATAGGCAACATTGTAATTGGCTTTTTATTTACACATTTACACTTCAACATCATAATTGGCTGAAATTCACGTTTTTATTCGTACAGCCAGCATCGCTGCAGTAGAAATATTCGAATTTTGAAAAGTGTCCTGCAATTTACCGCGTGCTGGAGATTCACCCGTCAGTGAATGGGGTAGTGTTTTCGCCAACAATGCTGCGAAGCACGAAGCCGCATATGGCTTCGGGGATGGTCATGACGTCTATTAGAATTTGACCACTTGCGAAGTGGGTGGGGTCATTTGGATGAGATTGGAGGCTCTCAGAGAAGGATGCAATTGCCCTACATCCGTGAACGCATTGACAAAACGCCGGATTGATTGACTGTATTGTCAAATGCAATACGTTTGCTCTGCATTGGTGTGCAGCAGTCCTCGTCAAGTGTTATCCCAATTTGGAAGAGACGCCTTAACTCAGCAACAGTAAAAAGTGAAGGTGTCTTCAGATGATTCTGTCATTGGCAAATAGCAGGCAGACAAAAATGTGATACAAGTGGATGAAGATCGTCCAAGTGTTGTGGTGTTACGACCATGTTGTCACTGCTGCAATATGCTGGAAGTGAAAGTCTGACCCCAGAGATCACCAGAGGAATTATTAAGTAATTCAATCGTACAGGCGTTCACTGTGGTGCTGCGTTGGTTTGTTGCAGCACAGGTAAAAGTGAAAAACAGGTGTCGCCGATAGTTGCAGTTCGTTTTCACTTTCCTTGGCGGGAAGGGAAGCGGTGCGCCCCTCCTTGGACAGGAAGGGACTGGGAGAGAGTGGCGTTGAGATGTCACCGCCGCGAGCAGCGGTGGTCGGGGGTGGCGCCGGTGGTGGTGGCAACCGGGGGCACAGCGCACGATACTGCGCAGCCCTGATCGCCGTTTGTGTTGTCGCATCCTCATTTGTCATCACGGATTCAAATTCCTCACCAGGTAAGAATGTTGTTTTCACTCTATAATGAACCTCTAACTTTTTCTTTGCTCAACTATTGAGATGATGACACAGGCCTTGTTTCGGTTTATCCCCGACTGCCGAGCTTCGAGTTATTCAAATGCCTGGTGGAAACATACGCCCGCAAAGAAGATCCCAGGATGATACCATTTTTAGTCCTAGATCCGAATAGCCTGTCAGGGCAGGCATATCATCACCCTCGCCAATTTGTCGCTCGATTTGTTTCAGCGAAAATGACAAGGAAAGCGCCTGGGGCGTGCCCCATAGGCTCTTCCTCATCCATCACTATCCTGAACAAGAACAGATTTTAAGGGTATTTGAAATAGGATATCCAAATGCCCACCAATACCTACAACGCAGGAAGGTAAAGCTCCAAGATGATGAAAGTCCTACGTTGAAATTCTCAGCTGAAGCATTTATAAAATATTGGTGACAAGCGCAGGGATGCCATAAAGGTACCCATGAAATTTATTTGTTGATTTAAACCAGCCGAAGCTAGACCAGGGAGACGGACGTCAATCCCGATTTGGCGCTTGGACAAAAAAGCAAAATAAAGCTAATCTAACCTGACCTAACCAACCTAACCACGCCTTACTAACCTATCCCAACCTTACCTAACCCATTTTCTATGTTCAGAGTGTTTTCCTGCTTTTTTATGGCTTGGGACTTTTACATGCGGTTAGATGGAAAAGTGCCCGATTCGTGTAAATTAATCAATTACGCGCCCCGGATATAAGCTGCAGAAGTAAATAAAGCGAAGCTTTGGAAGAGCGCCTTCAAGGGGCCCTCTTTTCCCAAATCATTCGCGAAGCTCTGCCACCAAGCTTCCTTCTGTGAAAGAATGTTTTTTTTTTTAATATCAAGGGATTCACAAAGAGTCATTTGAATGGTGCTTTTGAGACGTTTTGATGCTCCGTCTTTATGGACATGGCAATAGTGGATATATCGATGCGATAGTAGATAGGCATATCTCAACCGAATAAGCATGTCGTTGTCAGGCATCAGCAACTCGACTGATGGAATTTCTGTCTGGAGTCATTTGACACTTCGTTTTGAAACTGCAGCTTTACTGTTTGACTGATTGTTGGCACTTTCGTTGGAACATCAGCTGACAGTTAGTTGGCACTCCGAAACCGTTTGCAGTTACTCAGTTGAGCACTTCTGGTGTCCCTGATCTGATATTTCTTATCGCAAAGTGAAGGACTGTGATTGTGGCTGACAGAAGATAATGAACCAGTAGGGATGTTTTGGGAAAAATGTTCCCATGGCGTAACATAGCGTTGGGCTTGAGTGCATCTACCAACTATGCCAACTTCCCCAACTTTACAGCAGCAGCCAAAACATCTTTGAGTCAACAGGCGATTAACAGTGACCTGGACAAAGTGCAAAGACCCGGCTGCCGGGCAGCGAATGTCCTCCGCACGTTTATTTCAGCAACATAAGCAAATCCAAATAGAAAAATTGATTCGTATTAATTTGAATACTCGTGTGATAAAAAAAGGCTGCCCAACAGACACTCTACTACGAGCACTTTGCAGCACACAACCCGTACTACACGCACGAATTTCAATTTTCTGCTCTCCGTTCAGCAGCATTCACTAAATGCTGTTCACTCTCAACGGATTGCGGCGGCGATCTCTTTTCCGCACCGCCGCAATCTGCTCACACTTCCAGGCATCATCAGCATCTTGTCCTCCGGTACAGGATGGTCCATAATTTTGTTCGATTAGAAAGGTGCCC
>JASGXE010008052.1:0-17753 GCA_030068105.1 Sinentomon sp. SZTP_YWyxl
GCAGGATGGGATGAGGCAGAATGGGACTGAGACAGAATGGGATTGAGGCAGAATTGGACTGAGGCAGAATGGGACAGGCAGAATGCGACAGAGGCAGAACGGGACTGAGGCAGAATGGGACTGAGGCAGAATGAGACTGAGGCAGAATGGGACTGAGGCAGAATGGGACTGAGGCAGAATGGGACTGAGGCAGAATGGGACTGGGGTAGAATGGGACTAGGGCAGAATGGGACTGAGGCAGAATAGGACTGAGGCAGAATGGGACTGAGACAGAATGGGACTGAGGCAGAATGGGTCTGAGGCAGAATAGGACTAAGGCAGAATGGGACTGCGGCAGAATGGTACTGAGGCAGAATGACACTGAGGCAGAATGGGACTGAGGCAGAATGGGACTGAGGCAGAATGGGACTGAGGCAGAATGGGACTGAGGCAGAATGGGACTGAGGCAGAATGGGACTGGGGAAGAATGGGACTAGGGCAGAATGGGACTGAGGCAGAATAGGACTGAGGCAGAATGGGTCTGAGGCAGAATAGGACTAAGGCAGAATGGGACTGCGGGAGAATGGTACTGAGGCAGAATGACACTGAGGCAGAATGAGACTGAGGCAGAATGGGACTGAGGCAGAATGGGACTGAGGCAGAAAGGGACAGAGGCAGAATGGGACTGCGCAGAAGTGGACAGAGGCCGACAAAAATTCTGCCTCAGTCCCATTCTGCCTTTGTCCGTTCTATCCCAGTCCCCCGATCCCTTCTCAAGTGAGAACTATAGTTTTGGCACTCATGGATTCGCTTTTCGGGTTGCATCAATTTGGAATTCTCTTCCCTTGAAAATGCGAGGAATTTCCTTCATCAGTTTTCTCCCATTCTTTATTTTCCATTCAATTCATTGCATTCCATTTCATTTTTCCATTCATTCCATTCGTTCCATTTTCATTCATTCCATTTTTCAATTCATTCATTCTTCCATTCATTCTTCATTTTTTCTCCCATTCTTCATTTTCCTCCCGCACCACAAAAAAAATGTGATTGTCAAGTTGTGCTGTGTTTCTCGTTTTGGGTCATGTCGTGTTGGTCTCAACCTTTTTGGCATGCGCTGCAGCTGTTCTGCACTGTACTCTTTTGATTCAAGTTTTACCCTTTTTGCGAACCTTCGCCGATTTATTATATCCGTGTTCTATTTACTCTCTTGTCCTTTCTTGCAACACGCCAGTCGCCAACGTACTTGTGCCGATCGGAAATTTATTGCTTACGAGTACTACTTTTGGTAATCGAGCCAATCAAAAGGACTGTGAGCAGAAGAAAATTCGCTACAAACCATCAACGATTTTTTGCAGTGGTGCATGTTTTTTGGGAAGTTCATTGGGTCACTTTCATTTGCTTCCTCACAGAATCATCTTAATTGCCCGCCAACACCTTGTGTAACCTCTGGGGGCAATGGTTTCCTAACGTGGCCGGTAGGAAAGTCAACCAGGCGACTCTTTGGCAAAACAAGTAATTAATGCAGCCCGTTGATCTCACGTTTTAATGGAAACGGTACAGACGGCACAAAATTCTATCGTAGGTGCAAATGGGAAATCGGGTCTCTTTCCGTTTCTCTATTTGTAGTTTTTACCGGACAACCAATCAGTTTTCGACTGGAGTCCGTGAACAGGAACACAAATCAGCCAAAAGAACACCAAATTGGTCAAAATCCGGTATCATATCCCCACATACCAGTGGAGAATTGCAAAAATGTCTGTCGTCGCATGCTCATACTCAGCGACATTGCGATGGGATGATGGAAGAGATATTAAGTGCCGAAGTTCCCTTTTTTCTTGGGGATTCCTCACGATCACTTAACTCTAAAATTATACAGTACACCCGTGGAAGGTTAACAAGCCAGAGTTATGTGAAGCGGTTTTATCATTGTTTGGCCGTTCGGCGATCATTTTAACGTTTTACGAGTATCTTTACTTTTGGTATTTTATCGCCAAGTGTGTTTTGTTTGTTTATTTGTTCCCTTTTTCTCTTCTATGTATTGGCCCAACGACTGTTTCGGATGTGTTTTAGCCCATAGCTGAAATTAAACGAGTGTAAAATTTTGTCACAGCATGTCTGTGTCAATTACCAACCAACTATCAATGCAATATATGGTTCTACGCAAAAACGCATCTCAAGAAACGTGTGATGAACATGACCCATTGCTCAAGAATGAAATGATATCTTCTCACCAAAAGTTCAAGAAGGTTCGAGTTCGATGGATTTTGGACCAAAATCGAGAGCTTACTGAACAATATTCGTTGGTCTGCCCCGCAGGGCTTTATCAATAGAGTCGCGTATCAATTTTGAGCAAAATGATTATCAGGAAATAGAAAATGGGCAAATAATGCGGTCTTCCTGTTTGGCCTGATCAACGAGGATTTCAGAATGGAAAATCTGTCAGGGTTTGGATTTTTTTTTTTGAAGAGGTGTAAAAAGGTGTCAACACAAAGACGGTATAAAATTAGCCTTTTATTTCAACATTTCGCGGGGTTTTCTGCCTATCGACTCAATAACAGTCGATAAGTTTTATGTTTTCACATGTTTTCAAGTGATATTTCTGAGTTGTGAGCATAAGAATGCTCGCTTATTTGCTGACGAGAGTGAGCCTATTGTTGCGGTTCTGCACCAACATCAATCGTCGCATATTTCAGGATATCTGCACTCGTCTCCCATTTTTCCGAACGAAGCTTCGAATTCATCCTCAGAGCAATACTTTCCTTCTTTGCAAAATGGTAGACTCAATAGTCGTTCGTTGTGAAGAAATGAATACTTGAAGTCATCACCGCACCTGAAAATGGTAAACAGAGGTGAAGAAATGAATACTTGAAGTCATCACCGCACCTGAAAATGGTAAACAGAGGTGAAGAAATGAATACTTGAAGTCATCACCGCACCTGAAAATGGTAAACAGAGGTGAAGAAATGAATACTTGAAGTCATCACCGCACCTGAAAATGGTAAACAGAGGTGAAGAAATGAATACTTGAAGTCATCACCGCACCTGAAAATGGTAAACAGAGTTTCAAATATCATTTCTCTCGATTTGGTTTCTGCTGGTCTCGATAGTTTTGATTGCAAACTCAGAAGGGAAATAGCAAGGCGTGGAAACATGTAGATTGCATTTTCATAGGAATTAAATGTCCAATTTGACGCTGTTTCAATGTGAGGGTGACGTTACGGGGGTATCGCACCCTCGTTGTCGAATGTGAAGTTTGTCATTTAATTTCTGCGAAGAAGGGAAAATTTGGTATTACCCACGAGTCGAAAGGCAATCCGCTCATTGTAAAACGTGCTACATTTTCGTGTTTGTCTTCCAATTATTTGGGAATATCCGAGACTGGGTGACTGGACTGTGGCATTGTGCCCAACGTTGCGAGTGTAGCGGCGGCGGAATTAATATACCTACTCATACGTGTGAAAAATTGCGACTGCTCAAATTTTAGCAAAAAAATCCATGCTGCAAACTTTTTGATCCTCTTTTGAAAACGAGGTCAAAATCTGACATCTCCACAATGCTCTGTTGAAATCTTGCGCTTTTTCTTCGTATGAGATCAAAAAGAAGAAAAACGTTTCGGAGGCAACAGCTAAATGGGAAAAACACATGTTCGAGTACATTAATTCCGCTGCTGGTATACACCGTTAATTCGGTTTGCTTGTGGTGCTTGTTCGCTTTCAGAGCAAATGTAAATAAATCGGTCTTAAAATTGGTTATTTTGTCCCATGCGGAGCATGACGGTTTTCGTTGTTATTATTGGAGCAACTGTCCAATCTTACCTTAAATTGTGCCGGAAGATCTTTAAATAATGTTGCAATGGATGCAGGTTGAAACATCAACTCAGTACCCATTAGTTTAACAGACATGGTCATCTCAAAGCGCTAAAATATGTCTAAAATGGGACTCTCAAAAATGGGACTCTAAAATGGGACTCTCTAGAGAATGTCTAAAATGGGACTCTCAAAATGTACGGATTCAAATATTTTATGTTGGAATGCGGACATTAACAAAATGAGAAAATCATATCACCACGATTTTAAGCTGTTTCACTTCACAGAGATCTGTTTTGAGAGATTTGCTTGCACGAATACGATTTTACACAGAAATCCATTCTAAACCATGCCATAACACGATTTGAAACAATAAAAAATGACGAATTGCTACTCTTGTAAGAGTTACTGAAGGTACACGTCGTTTTTTTCGTTCATCGTCAGCTGTGGACGCAAGATTAGGCTAGAAAGTGTAATACTTACTTGAACTGGACAAATGCGATGTTCGCTGCATGGCAAAGGACACTACTTGTTCTCCATTTCCTGTTCTGCATTTCTTCGTAATTATCAGCCCTGAGACTAGTTTCATCCTTGAACAGACCAAGCGCGGCAATGATTTTGCCAATACCACCTGAGTGACCGAAATTCAGGAACGCTTTTGGTGCTTTGGCATTTCCATCGGAATTTCTTGAATTCCTGCGAGTGTTATTGCGAAAATAGGGTTGAATGACTGTACTTGTATAGATTGTTTTCTTAGACTCTAAGCCTGAAGATTCTTTCTGAGCTCTTTGCCTGATTGTTTTACTCAGAATATAAAGTCGAAATGAGAATAAAACCATCAGGACTGATGACAAAATAAACCATTGAATGTGAACAGAATTTAAAACCTGAAGACATCCGTCAGCTCTCTTCTACATTGCTTTGCCAAATCCAAAGAACATTTCTCGGCAATTTCGAGACTGCTATATGGAATTCAAACGTTTTCGAAAGAGATTTTTTGTTCAGGTTGATGGAATTACGGACAACAGGATCTGTTGAAAGTATCAGATATCAAATATTGGCTTTGCCACGGGTATATCAAGTCTTGAAGACTCCGTGCATGACAAGACGGCAAAAAGCAAATTTTTCGGTAGAATTTTATGTCTTTTGTCCGTTATCGTGAACGGACACTAAATTGGCCTCTTTACCCTGATGCCATAATTATAAAGGGTATTTTTGTTTCATTTCATCAATAACTAAATTTAATTATTTTTTGGAAAGAATATGAAAACACATCTTTTCTTGATGCGCGGGTTGTTGTTTCCACTGTTCAGCCAAAACGAGAATAATCTTTTCTGGTAGGTACATGGGAACATGAATTCTGCCTAATTCAACTTAGTTACAACGAGTTACAACGAGTTCCCTTCAAATGGAGATCCGTTGGATCAGGAATTGAATTTTTGTCGTTGGAATAAAAAATGGAAGAAAGAATGGAAAATGGACACCTTTCAAAGTCTCATTTCGATTTTTTAATGAGGCAACAGCAGGTTTAAAGTGAAGTTCAAAAGCCGAAGAAAGAGTTAACCTGAAATTATCGACCATATGTTTGATGGGATAGCAGGCATGCTGGTATGTTATATCGAAGCCATATCCATCCTTCCAATAAACGCCAAGATCTTCTCTGTATTCCATGACCTGCGTATGCAATTTGCCAATAAACAAGGAGTAAGCAGGTGCTGATTAAAAGGAAAAAAGGGTTCGTTCGTTGCCCATATTCTGAAAGGTTTTCGAGTTTTTAAACCTACGTCAGTTTATTGCTGAAATGCGAATTTCTTAAAAAAAAAGAATTAAAAAACGAGCTGTGCGAGTCACGAGTTCCATTGTGCTCTTGATGATTGCTTCGGTGTTTTGAATATGTCCTTCGTGTTTGGAAGGGCGCTGGGGGTGGTGCGTTTTGGAAAGGGCGCGCAGTTGCAAATGCAGGAATGGTGGAGAAGGTCGGCGGATGTGTATCCATTGGCCTTTTTACCTCTGGAAGCAAACACAGCTGAAGCAAAGCAGACGCAAGACGTGCTCCATCGTTACACCTAATTATTCTTTCCGATGAGTTCAGCATCAAAAATATAGAGTGGTACCTGGAAAATGGATATAAGAACATCCGTTTCCAGGAGTATTGAATTGTGGAACTTGGGATTTTTTATTTTGACGTATCGAATCCAACAACTGATTTATCTGACAAACTGCAGCCGAATGCTGCTCGCCTCAACTCGTAATAATGGCATACTCAACGTTCCATACGAAATCACGTTGGCATACTTATGTCAATCCTTCATACACGTGAACATGATGATAATTACACATTTAATTATCATTCACACAAAAATTGCCACAAATGAATTAGAGGCAGTCACGGGAATGCACAGCCCCGAGTTTAGAGAAAAATCAAGCTATAACAAATTTTCGTTTTCATTGAAAAGTGGTCATTTGAGGCTGGCAAAAAAGCAATTATTGGCACCCTACATAGGGGCTGTTTCGATTTACCAAAATTACCGGAATGTTTTGATGGGTAAAATTTGTTGGATTATCTGTTTCAATGCCGAGCAAGGTGCATCGCAGTTGTTACAAGTGCCGGCTAGAAATACGGACTTGAACGAGGCTCTCTGGATACAGGATTTTCCTTTAACTCGCTTCTAGAGAAACATAACGCCTAGCTCGAAATTAAGGAATTTTTCATGCAGAATAAATGTGCCAACCTTTATACTTTCTTCGCTGAAAACATTGCACCAAACTGACATTCCTGAGGTTTTCTGTGCTGTTTCGAGTACGCACGCCGAATACATTATCTCCAAATCCCCTGAAAATAAGTTTCCTGATTTTAGACGTTTAGAATTTTTATCATATTGCTCGTCTAATCCGCTCATTATTTTAGACCTGATTATTATTATTCTTTTAAGGGGAAAAAACAGCGGCAATGTCTTGGCATAAAAAGTTCGAGTAGCTACTCGTTCGCATAAACAGTTCCGGTTGAAAACTAAATATCAAAATCAATTAAAAACGATAACAGAGAGGCATGATAAGTGAATTCACAAAAAGGGTCATTGACATGATCATGTTGAATTGCTTGGAATCTCATTTTGCTGTCTATCGTCTGTTGGGGTAGAGATAAATGTACTTTCATGCATGAGATTGTGAAGACATATTTTTTTAGCGAACATTCAGTTGCTCAGACACGAGAATGTTCCTCTACCGGGATGGACACCTATACATCTGGACATAGGGCGATGCTGTTTCATTGGAAGTTCATTGAACGGGATTTCGTCACGATTGCAGCACCATGAATACATTTTTGCATTCGAATAATCAACTATTTGGCCATGTTTTTCTCTTCCTCTACCATGCATCTATTGTTCCTTTGTCAAATGAATTGCACTTCCAAAAAATAGCCAACAACCAGCAATTGTGATAAAAAGCATACGGAATGACCCGCGCACAATCAAAAATACTCACGCACAGCCGTTGGCAAAGCCAAAAATACCCGCGCACAACGAAACTTGACCGACGTCTGATCAAACCAAACCTAACCCAACCCAACCAGACAAACCCTCACTTAACCTGACAAACGAATGGTTTCATACCTTATCAACCTACCCGACCTAATGAACCATACTGACCATTGCAGAACATGACATAGGCGCCCACTGAATGGTCGTCTTGTTTCGGTTTGGTTAGATCAGGGGAGGTTCCCCTCCTCCTCCTATATCACAATTTCATATTATATTATGACTTCATATTGATTCAAATTTTGAAATTACATGAATTTTCCAGACACAAAAATACGTGTGCCTATTTTCCAGCAGTTGGCAACAACATAGCAGATGTGGTCTCAAGCCATTAGGTATAGGTCGGTGCCAATAATTGTAAAGGACCAGCAAAGTTTCGGATCAGCGCTGCACCAGAAGTGCATATTTGGAGCAGGAGCGGAACGACCAGCAGACCACACAGATCGGGGTCAGAGAAAATTGCAAAATTTTAGAAAAGTAGAATTATCAAAACATTGACGACGGCGAGATCCCAGACAGTCGAGGGTTAAGCTAACCTCCGAGTCACGGGAAAAATCAACATTGTTTTAAATGGCCAGATTTACCTCACAACTCGGAGGTAAGCTTAATCCTCGACTGGATCTCGTCGCTCCGAGAGGTGAAAACCGAGAGTTTCAAAAAATTGAGGCCCCCAGCTCAAAATCTCCGATTGCCGATTTTTGCGGAAATTTGCACACCCCCTGTCTGTGCAATGGCACGGACCACACTGAAAATGAGCAGACTTCTGGTTCGGCGTGGGTCAAGTTTCCATGCAGGTAAACGGGAATTTTT
The DNA here is from genome assembly GCA_030068105.1 of Sinentomon sp. SZTP_YWyxl. Taxonomy (NCBI): domain Eukaryota; kingdom Metazoa; phylum Arthropoda; class Protura; order Sinentomata; family Sinentomidae; genus Sinentomon; species Sinentomon sp. SZTP_YWyxl. Next base: position 8,135 of record JASGXE010008052.1, read on the forward strand.
TGGCTGCGGGAGGTAATTTTTGGCTGTGCGCGGGTGAGCGCGGGTCTCATTTGGCTGTGCCCGGGTGTCTGTTTGCAGGTGTGTCCATCCATCACGTGTGCGCTGAATTCTGCCCGGAGGAAGGGATGTTGCGGTGGCCTAGATAGTTGGCTTTGTATTCAGTCTCCAAAAAGGTTACATTCGCCTCCGTGGTGCGTCCCCAACGACATGGTGAAATGTGGTCCCATTTTATGAATCTGGTTGACAAACATTTTTATTTTTTTCGTCATCCAGGTGTCAATCCAGATGAATTCCAATTAGTGAATTTTTTCGTCAATCCAGACGGCATTCTTAACATGATTAAGCCAGGTATACTCGTAGGTACTTGATAATGACGGGTTCCTTTCCCAATATTAACTGTGGAAGTATTCAAGCCATAGTCTACCTACAACTAAAAAGATAAGGCGTTTGCAGCGCAGTCTCCTTGTTAAAAATTAGAACACCACCAGACCAATTACTTAATTTGAATTGAAAGCAAAATTTCGTTTTTGCTGCTCACGAGATTTCAAGTTCTTCTTCTTGTATCCCAGTCGGAGTTGCACGTCGATTTGTGCATTGGTCATGTGATTCGATCGCTCGAACTCCTGCATTTCCTTCAGTGCGTTCGGATTTTTGCTCACTTCGTTGCGGTATTTCGTACAATTGCTGTAGAACTGTGCAACATGAGTTAAAAGAAAAAACGATCACTCTGTAGTTTTAGCAGCGTAGGTAACTACAGAATAATCTAACTTCGGAATTCTCAGAATAGCCACCAGAATTATTTTGCATAATTATACTCTGTAAGGGCAGACATTTTTTTAGCTGAATTACGTGTAGACAACACAAAGCAAATAATGCACAACGTATGCTTTCCCCATTCAAATCTTGGCTAACGGTATCACCAGGGAACACTCCCAGTTTTTGCTGGAGGTTTTGCCACTTTGTGATTGCCTACGTGAGTGGTGAGTATTGTGAATATTTATTTTTTCTGTCGCGGGAAAGGGCTAAGAGGAGAAAGTGAAGAATGAAAAAAGGGTTAGAACTGCGTCTTTTGCAGCAAGATATACGCATTATACCGACACGTTGTGAAGTACGCAAGGTGTTAAAATAACAAGTGAGCGAACTGAGCTTCGTTTAACATGGAGTCAAATGGGAGCAGAAATGAGACCAAAATGTGTCTGCTGGATTGCGGCGTATCAAGGTGGAGTGCGCTGCGAAAGACATGCGAGTGAATGGCGGACCGCGGTGCGATACCCACAGAAAGTTAAATTTCTCCTGAACAAAGCGACCATTTTTGATGCGGTTCACTCTGATGCAGAGCTGAAAAATGAGCGCTTCCACACATGTATAATGATCCCAACCTTTCGTCGGGTAAAACTGTTAAACCATTTCAGAAACAAAATTGCTCAAATTTCGGTGTTATAAAATTCCGGGTTCCTGTCAGGTATTTTTAAAGATTGCGCAATTTTTTCCGTTACAACATGGTTACGACCTGCAGAAGAGTTGTAGAGAAAGCCTTCTAGTTTCCAAAAATACCAAAATCGTTGAATTTGAACACCATTTGGCAATTTTACGAACAGAGAAAGGGCGACATGGCAGCATCGTTTTGTCTTTGAGCGGGGAAGAGGCCGCGACTCCCTTGAAATCCCTGGGAGCCGCGGCCTCTTCCCCGCTCAAAAACGAAACGATGCTGCCATGTCGCGCTGTCTCTATGTGTCGCATATACGTACGTACTCAGACATCCAAAATACGCGGGCCATAGAGACTTTTGTCAGACTTTTGAAGCACGGGGCAATGTTATTCCCCATCTAGTAAGCGCTGTTAAATGCATTCCTTCATGTAATGTGTTTTGCGGCGCATGCGAAATGGGGAATCATGTTGCGCCGTGCTTTCAAAAGCCTGAAAAACTCGCCTATGGCCTGGCGTATTTAGAATGGCTCCGTATGTCTTTCGAGCGCACTCCGCCTTTAAACGCCGCAACACCGCAATGCACTTTTTGTGCCACGAAAATCCCGGAGTTCGTTCACTTGTTCTTTTACACGCCTTGAAGTAAGTAAGACGCGTAAATTTCATTGAGGTTAATTGATCAATGGCATGAAATTAACAAGACAAAGAAGAAATAATTTGCATCAATTCGCAACAAACATAGGTATAGGATACGAGGTGTGTTGGAAATGTTTCAGTCTTTGCATATCTACCTAAATTCTTATTTGTAGAGGCGTTTTCGCCCTGTCCACCGGAAAGAGGCCTGTTAGCATGACACAACGGTGCATTTGTGGGCACCGGCTGATTATTTTAGCCAGTCTCAGCGCATTTCAAACTCAGAGTTATAGCAACGCCAACAGTGCTTTGAATGTATTCCGGAAGAGAAATTTTGTTTTCCGAAAATCTCCTTTAATATGGAGCTAATAAATACCTTGATGATCGGATCCTTGCTATTTGGTTCAGGATAAGTGATTTGTACGTCATCATGAAATAGAGCAGTTGCAAAGCTTTCCATTGTACTAACTGCACGGTTTTCCGGACTGCTGCGAAACTGAAAAAAAGTGGAAAGATTCGTCAGAGAACAAAATATAAAACGCATATCTCTAAAATTTAAAAATTAAGAGATGCACACTATTCGGCCTGATAACGAAACCGAGCTTATTGAAATTAATTATTAATTTATTATTAATTTTATTAATTATTATTTTTTTATTTTAATTTGAATTTTTATTAATTAATTAATAAAAAAATCAATTATTAATTATTATTAATTATTAATGTTAATTATTATTTACAAGAAATTAATTATTAATAATTTTGAAATTATTATTAAAATATAATTATTGAAATTAATTTTATGAAATCAGAATCAATTAAAACGCACTCAATAAAAGAAATTTTATCACAGTGGTAATTTGGTAGACCTGCACCAGCTCCATGGAATGAAACGACGGAAATCATTGAATTGAAGTTGATGGAGAAATATCAGCGCTGTCGGCTCTTCAGAGGTCGGCCACGAAATTCAATTTTTCGTGAGCAGATGAGGGTAATTGAATTTATGTTGGGGGAACAAAAACATGCAAAATACAGTAATTTTAGAGGTACTTCACGCAGGATACCACGTCCTCTACGTTCAAAGACACTTTACTGGTATCGGCATTCACCGACCTGGCGGCATTGTTCCCCATAGACCACACTATGTGACCATATCCAAAACTCCTTGAAGCTTGGAAGAGGTTGTAGACCTTTCTGCAGCTTGCCATCGAGATATCATCGCGTAGCACTCTTTCAATCCATCGTCTCATGCGTCTCAAAGCTGTTCAAATGGGATTTCTGAAAAAAGTGCAGTGGACATCAAGCATCCGAGGCATTTCGAGCAACGAGGTTCAGCGCTGCGAATTGTTGTCCATTAAAAATGGCGGCTCCTCTTCAAAGCGGGTCACCGGCACCCTCGGAGTTCATTCACATTGAACCATTTAAACACTACCATTGCTGTTGATAAATTCGTAAAATCCAATGGTTTCTAGAATGCATTAACCTGTATGCAGACTGTTGGAGATCTGAAACAGACGGACAATAGTTGTTCGTTCTGTAAAAAAATCATTGAACTGTGCTGTAAAATGCGTGGATTAGTTACAGCGCATTGCTTCATGAAATCGGAATTTCAAAGTTCTCATTTTGCAGTTCTCGTAGGAGCAGACGTATCAAAGCATGATGCCATTTGCGTGTGCAACTGGAGCACTCTTTCGGAGCATGATGTGCTCGGCTTGTCTAATGCTCGCCCAACATCGAACAGCTGGGTAGAAACCCAAATTCCCATCGAGTCTGCGAAATCTCTTCTTGTGGACGGCTCCGAGAAACTAGGTGGCTTTATCCCAAGTTTTAAAAAGTCCAGTGCTGTGAAATACAAGAAAGTGGCTTCAAGATCTGAGGTGGAATTTGGGGATCTTCGGCTGCGGTTCCACCTGGGCGATGAAGCTACTTGGCGGTAAAGTAAGCACAAAAGGAATGGCCATTCGAATAGGCAGACCATACTCTGGATTTAAAGTAGCCTAATCTGTTTACAAAGTAACCTCACCTTATCAAAAGCGTTTTCACTTAACTTGTTTGATTTACGATGGCGCCATCTCTTTTTCGTTTCGTTAGGAGAGCGCAGTTTTGCCGAGGATTTTACAATGAAGTTAAATCTAAATGTAAATTAATGTGTTTTACCAGAACTCGCGACCAAGGAACCATTTGACTATTTCCCTGGGCTTCAAATCGGGTCTCAAACTAATGAGCAGATTTTCCATTTCAAATATCTCGGTGTTCTTTTACGCTCATAGATTTGTCATGGTCGCATTAAGTTGAATATGTTTGCTTTTCACTGTTCAAGTGTTTGCGGTTTTGTCCATTGCACCCACCATCATGGTCAAAAAGAAGAAAATATAAAAACGTTTGTTCATTGGTGCTGCTCAAGCATGAATACGCCAGTGATGTTTGGGATCATTAGGTACTTAGTGTTAAACATTTCCCTGTTTGAAAGGACCCAACGTTTCGCCGTACGTTTCATCGCAAATACTTATTGTCGAAAGGCCAGTAATTCAAGCCTTCTTCACTGTCCCATTATGATATGGCTGCTTTGGCCGAGCGTCGTTTTTACGCGACGCCTAAATTTCTTTGCAGAAATTTTGAAGGGGGCAGTCTCGATTCCAATGCCAACAGAATGCAATATACGAAATCCACCCGCGGAAGATGAACGCTTTCTTGCCATATTATCACACCTCTCGATAAATGACTTTTATTCCCAAATTATTCGGCAGGCAATGGAATATCCTCTCACCGGAATCCATTCTCTAACTTTTGCCAAAGTTAAAGCCTCTCAAACCTCTCATCATAACGTTGTTTCAATCCTCTCACCACAACGAAAAATTCCAAAATGTCTGTCAATTAACATTTTGTCCGACCAGAACTGTCATTTTGTTTTTTGTTTTATTTTGACATTTGTTTTTGTTTGCATTTTGCGTGTATTCCTTGACGTGTTGTTCTGCAATTCGGGGATCTGTTTGATGTCAAATCTTGTCATTAAAATAAAAAAAAAACACTAGACACAAGTTATCTTGTCTTCTGTGGCATTAATTTGGCGCTGAGAGTTTCGGGAAATGTTAACGACTTCATCTGAAAACGTTCAAATCCTTTGCGCTCATATGATGTTTCAAGTATCCAGGAACTTACGGCATATGTTTCTTCGTCAAAAGATTGGTTGAACAAATCCGGTACCCTCATTTTGTAGCGCGAACCCAACTTTTTTGACTCGAATTGACCACTGGCGGACAACTCATCAATCTGTTCCCTTTCGAACACTGTTGGTGACCATGCGCTAAGCTCAGCGAGAACGTCAGAACTGAGGGAAACTGAAATTATTAAAAATCAGTTTGAATAAAATTAGAGCCATAAAAGCATCGTTACATTCGTACTTGTCCCATCTGCAATGACGCGACGGATGACATATTTTTTGGATAAAACAATAAAAATAGATCATCATAATTGAGGGATCGGGGACTGGGATAGAACGGACTGAGGCAGAAGTGGACTGAGGCAGAAGTGGACTGAGGTAGAATTGGACAAAGGAGGGTGTTTTGGAGGGAGTTTTTGCATGGAGGTGGTAGCTACACCTGTCCAAACTTAACTTAACCTCCTGACCTAACCTAACCCGGAGAAATGAAAAAAAAAAACAGCCTCTAAAAATGCAAAAATTCTGCCTCAGTTCGTTCTGCCCCAGTCACCGGTCCCTAATTGAGAGATATGAATAATTGCAGGGCTGCGGAACGCATGCTCAGCCTTTCCACAGAACTTGTCCGGAAATGGAAGAAATGGGTCCAGACGGGGCCTAATGAAAGCCAGAGCATAAAAATGATTTTACACTTTGTTTATGCCTTTAGTGTCACGTGATTCGATGCATTCATGAGCCTTGTAGCGGTTCTGACATTCTCGCTTGCCTCATTCCGGCCAACCCCACGTGTTTGCACGTCAGCGATTTATTTTTGCTTCTTGTCAATGCCAGTCCTGTTTAACTGATTCTCCTCTTTTATGCGAAGACCGTTTTTCTTCTGCTTGAGCTCAGTCGTTTTTGTTGGGGGGGGGGAAATGTTGTAAAATGTTGTCATTGGCCTTCCCTTTATTGCTATATGGATCATGATGTGAAAAAATCATCATCATACTCTGTTCGTGTGAGTGCCATTGCGGGTTTTTCACCCACGATTCCAGTGTGCGTTGATCACATAGGCATGTTGGGACTTGGGTTGGGGGATAGAACGCTTGGTCCGCATTAACAAGCCGCTAAAATGGGGTTATGAAAATGACTTGATGAAATGTAAAAATGATTGATCCGAAACGCACGATAAGGGCATCTGTTCAGAAGCAGCGAAAAATGACCGGTGCCGTTCTTTATGTCCACATTTCGTTTGGGTGCGATGTGAAAAGCGTCCTTGTCGGGGACTTTTTCAGAAACCAGGTAAGAAATCAGGTTAGGTTAGGTTAGGTTAAGGTGGAATAGACTAGATGTATAGGTTAGATCATAGACCTAGTCCAATCTACCTGACCTTACCTGAACGGTAGCTTTTGTGGGTGTGGTCCGGATGGGTCAGATGAATGGGGTGCGTCGTGTGCATCGGATCGGAAACGTCTGATGCATTGGATGCGTTGGAAGCATCGGCAGTCAGGTATAGGTACCAAAGGAAAACCATTTGATGAACAAATGTCTGGTGCAAAAGCTGCAACACACATCGCAGCAAATTTCACGTGTTGCATACCATTTATTATTTGCAGGCGCTTGTTCCTGATCTCCACTTTGCGCCTTTCAATTCAAAAGCTGCAACACATATCGCATCAAATTTCACGTATTGCATACCATTTATTATTTGCAGGCGCTTGTTTCTGATCTCCACTTTGCGCCTTTCAATTCAAAAGCTGGAACACAAATCGCAACAAATTTCACGTGTTGCATACATTTGTTTTTTGCAGGCGCTTGTTTCTGATCTCCACTTTGCGCCTTTCAATTCAAAAGCTGCAACACACATCGCAACAAATTTCACGGGTTGCATACCATTTATTATTTGCGGGCGCTTGTTCCTGATCTCCACTTTGCGCCTTTCAATTCAAAAGCTGCAACACACATCGCAACAAATTTCACGTGTTGCATACCATTTATTTGCAGGCGTTTGTTTCTGATCTCCACTTTGCGCCTTTCAATTCAAAAGCTGCAACACATATCGCATCAAATTTCACGTATTGCATACCATTTATTATTTGCAGGCGCTTGTTTCTGATCTCCACTTTGCGCCTTTCAATTCAAAAGCTGCAACACACATCGCAACAATTTTCACGTGTTGCATACCATTTATTATTTGCAGACGCTTGTTTCTGGTCTCCACTTTGCGCCTTTCAATTCAAAAGCTGCAACACACATCGCAACAAATTTTACATGTTGCATACATTTCTTTTTTGCAGGCGCTTGTTTCTGATCTCCACTTTGCGCCTTTCATTTCAAAAGCTGCAACACACTTCGCAACAAATTTCACGTGTTGCATACATTTCTTTTTGCAGGCGCTTGTTTCTGATTTGCGCCTTTCAGTTCAAAAGCTGCAACACACATCGCAACAAATTTTACGTGTTGCATACCATTTATTGTTTGCAGGCGCTTGTTTCTGATCTCCACTTTGCGCCTTTCAATTCAAAAGCTGCAACACACATCGCAACAATTTTCACGTGTTGCATACCATTTATTATTTGCAGACGCTTGTTTCTGGTCTCCACTTTGCGCCTTTCAATTCAAAAGCTGCAACACACATCGCAACAAATTTTACATGTTGCATATATTTCTTTTTTGCAGGCGCTTGTTTCTGATCTCCACTTTGCGCCTTTCAGTTCAAAAGCTGCAACACACATCACCACAAATTTTATTTGTTGCATACCGTTTATAATTTGCAGGCGCTGTCTTTCCTTTTTACTCCTTTCAGTTCAAAAGCTGCAACACACATCACCACAAATTTTATTTGTTGCATACCCTTTATAATTTGCAGGCGCTTGTTTCTGATCTCCACTTTGCGCCTTTCAATTCAAAAGCTGCAACATACATCGCAACAAATTTCACGTGTTGCATACCATTTATTATTTGCAGACGCTTGTTTCTGGTCTCCACTTTGCGCCTTTCAATTCAAAAGCTGCAACACACATCGCAACAAATTTCACGTGTTGCATACCATTTATTATTTGCAGGCGCTTGTTTCTGGTCTCCACTTTGCGCCTTTCAATACAAAAGCTGCAACACATATCGCAACAAATTTCACGTGTTGCATACCATTTATTATTTGCAGGCGCTTGTTTCTGGTCTCCACTTTGCGCCTTTCAATTCAAAAGCTGCAACACACATCGCAACAAATTTCACGTGTTGCATACCATTTATTATTTGCAGGCGCTTGTTTCTGGTCTCCACTTTGCGCCTTTCAATTCAAAAGCTGCAACACACATCGCAACAAATTTCACGTGTTGCATACCATTTATTATTTGCAGGCGCTTGTTTCTGATTTGCGCCTTTCAATTCAAAAACTACAACACACATCGCAACAAATTTCACGTGTTGCATACCATTTATTGTTTGCAGGCGCTTGCTTCTGATCTCCACTTTGCGCCTTTCAATTCAAAAGCTGCAACACACATCGCAACAAATTTCACGTGTTGCATCCATTTATTATTTGCAGGCGCTTGTTTTCTGGTCTCCACTTTGCGCCTTTCAATTCAAAAGCTGCAACACACACGCAACAAATTTCACGTGTTGCATACCATTTATTATTTGCAGGCGCTTGTTTCTGATTTGCGCCTTTCAATTCAAAAACTACAACACACATCGCAACAAATTTCACGTGTTGCATACCATTTATTATTTGCAGGCGCTTGTTTCTGGTCTCCACTTTGCGCCTTTCAATTCAAAAGCTGCAACACACATCGCAACAAATTTCACGTGTTGCATCCATTTATTATTTGCAGGCGCTTGTTTCTGGTCTCCACTTTGCGCCTTTCAATTCAAAAGCTGCAACACACATCGCAACAAATTTCACGTGTTGCATACCATTTATTATTTGCAGGCGCTTGTTTCTGGTCTCCACTTTGCGCCTTTCAATTCAAAAGCTGCAACACACATCGCAACAAATTTCACGTGTTGCATCCATTTATTATTTGCAGGCGCTTGTTTCTGGTCTCCACTTTGCGCCTTTCAATTCAAAAGCTGCAACACACATCGCAACAAATTTCACGTGTTGCATACCATTTATTATTTGCAGGCGCTTGTTTCTGGTCTCCACTTTGCGCCTTTCAATTCAAAAGCTGCAACACACATCGCAACAAATTTCACGTGTTGCATCCATTTATTATTTGCAGGCGCTTGTTTCTGGTCTCCAGTTTGCTCCTTTAAATTCAAAAGCTGCAACCACACATCACAGCAAATTTCACAAATTGCATACCCGTTATTTTTCGCAGGCGCTTTCTTCTCCAGTTTGCTCCTTTAAATTCAAAAGCTGCAACCACATCAGAGCATATTTCACGTGTTGCATACCATTTATTATTTGCAGGCGCTTGTTTC